>JAHNEJ010003182.1:0-173089 GCA_022559845.1 Amorphophallus konjac | reverse complement strand
TCTGGGAGGGGAGGAGCATGTGCTCCGTTCCCCTCCCCACTTTTTGTTTTTTCTTTCTTTCCTCTCTGTCTCTTCCTTGTTTCTCCTCCCCCTTCCGTTTGGATGCATTGCATTGTATTTGGCCCTTTGGCCATGAGCTTTTGTCATCACGTTCTCTATGAATGAAATTTCCCTTTTTTTATTTATTTACCTCTTGTTGTTCCTGTTAGTTTCTCCTGCGCCATCGGCCCGTGGTTTGTGTTCTTCCCCCCAGTCTTCTAACTCTCTATTGCATTGGTTCTCCCATGTCATTGGCCTGCATAGACAGATGATTAGTGCCTCTAGCTTGATGATGCGAGGTTAGCCTCCCCCTCCTTCCGTTCGCCCAGCGGTACACCTCCCTGGGTATGCCCAGCGGTACACCTCCCTGGGATTGCCCAGCGGCACACCCCTCCCATTTGACCGTCTGGCGGCACAGCCTTCCCTGCATTTTCTCAGCGGTGCACCCTTCCTATTCTCTCGCTTAGCGATACACCTCCTTTGGCTGCCTCAACGGCACACCCCTCCCATTTGACCGTCTGGCGGCACAGCCTTCCCTGCATTTTCTCAGCGGTGCACCCTTCCTATTCTCTCGCTTAGCGATACACCTCCTTTGGCTGCCTCAACGGCACGCCTCCCCTGGTGGCCCACTCCTTGAGCGGCACACCCTTGGCCTGCCTCTACCCGGCACACCTGGCTCTCCCCCTTCCATTCAGGATATCCTTAGGCCGCATTAGCCCAATGTTCCCCGTCCGTGGTTTTCTACGGGTTTTCCGAAGTTTCCCCAAAGGTGGCTGTCTAGGCACACCCCTCAGTTGTTGGTTCATGTCACTCCATGTGGGTATGTTCCCTGTTATTCCCTTACCATCCGGGTCAAGGGGAGATGCTGCCAAATTTTCGTCAGAATTAACCTAGCAACAACAATAATAAAAGAAAAGAAATAATGTAAGCAGAAATAACAAATGAACGTAATAAACACTAATGCAGCAGTTTTGCCGAAATAACAACGAACCCCGGAGATCCCGAATCACTGAACATTCGCCTCTTTACGACGGCCCATCCAACATAGCCATGAACATGGTCTACGTGAATAAAAGAAAACCAAATCAACCCCTCACATGCATTTCATGAATAAAAGAAAATCAAGTCAAAACTCCTCACGTGCGCCTCATGAACAGAGGGAATTTCCTCAACCCAGCCTTAGCTGCATAGACCTTGGCAGACCCTGCCCCTTCACCAGCACGCTCCCGCCTCCTTCACCAGCACAGTCTCCACCGTTTTCAGCGGTACACCCCTTTGCCTTCAGCGGCACGCTCCTCCACTGCTTCCAGTGGTACACCCCAAAATCATCCCCTAGCGGTACACTCTCTGTCCCTCCACATACGTGACGAATGCAACATGCAATAATAATAATAACGGACTCATAAAAAGAAAAGGGGGGATAAATAGTAACTGGTGAGGACACGCGCCGCATTACTCGACGGAGCACACGGAGCACGCCGGCATCCCTTTGGCTCGGCAATCACTTGGCAGACTAGCGGAGTTACCTTCACTTATTCTATACTTTAGGCCATGTTGGGCCTTGGATTAGTCCCTGCGTGGACACTTTTATTATTTGTGTGGACCTTTGTAGGTCAATTGGGCCAATTAGGCTTTCGTTGGGTCATTTTTATGCTTATTAGGTAGGAGATAGGGCTATTGGGCCACTCTCTTGGTTCAAGCCTTGGCCCATTTGGCATGGCTGGCCAACCAAGGCTTGGCCCACCTAGGGATTTGCGCCCCCCCTCCCTAGGGTTAGGGTTTTGGGCGCCCACCCCCTTTTTCTCTCCTCTTGGAAGGTGGCAGCCGCCCCTCTCCTAGATTATAGGAAGAAGGGTGCGGCCTCCCCCCTTTCCCTTCCCCATCCGACCACCCCTCCTTCCTTTGGCCGCCCCCATCCCCCAATCTCCTCCTAGAATCTAGGAGTGGTGCGCACCCCCTTCCCCCCCTAGCACCTTGCGCACCCCGCTTTCCCCCTTGGCTAGGGTTTCAACCCTAGCATTCCCCCTCCCCCATATATAAGGTTTGTATTTTTCTTTGGAGCATAATTATGAATGAAAGAAAATTGCTGATTCTCCTTGAAGGTGGCTGCGCCCTCCTCCCTGTTCCTCCTTGCTCCTGCGACGGGAGCAAGCCCGGGGTGTGACTTCCCACCCCTCGGTGCGACGTCGAGGTTCCCCCTCTCTTCCTCCTTGCTCCTGCGACGGGAGCAAGCCCGGGGTGTGACTCCCCACCCCTCTGTGCGACGCCGAGGTTCCCCCTCTCTTCCTCCTTGATCCTGCGACGGGATCAACCCCCGGGGTGTGACTCCCCATCCCTCGGTGCGACTCCGAGGTTCCCTCTCCCCCTTATCTCCTTCACAGGTGCACGGATCTGCTCGCCAGATTTCTACCCCGAGTTGCAGCGGCGCGCCCTTCCGGTTCTGGTCGAATCTGAGCCTCTCCATTTTTATGGAGATACTTCTACGAGTCGGCAATGCGTGGAATTTGGTTTCGTCTCGATCCGAGGTCTACACCACCGGTGGCGATTTTCCTCGCGAGCTCGCGCAGGACCCCCTCTCTCTGCTGGCCAGGTTCTGTCCGTCCTTTTGCGAAAATTCCACAGGCCGGAAAACTCCGAGTTTGGATCTGGTCTCTTCAGAGATCGTACCTCTCTTCGTCCTCTTTCCAACGCCGCCAACCACGCCTCGTTTCGACGTCGGTGCTGAGCGTGGCGTCAATCCTCGTGGGACCGCGCAGATCAACCTGTGCAGTCCGACCCCAGGATCAGCAACGACTTGCAGAGGTTCTCCCGGCCAATCTCGACCAGATCTGACCGAGCCCTTCGGTCGGGACCTGTTGCTCTGCGTCCCCGACGTCCTCCCTCAAGCGGCGCCCCGTTCGCCCACCGGAGCAACGAGTCCTCAATTTTCCCGCTCGAGCGCGCTGTTCTGTGTGCAGGAAACCAGTCACAACTTGCAGATGACCTCACGGCCACCACGGTGCGAATCTGCGCGCCCCCTTTGGCCGAGGCTTACTCCCGTGATCTAGCTACGCGCCCTCGCTGACGGTGCCTCAATCGGACACCGGACCAGACCGTGGGAGCGTTCACCGCCGAGTCGCGCATTGCTGCGAATCTGCCGACTGCCGCCCGGGTCCTCCTCGCGGCCACCCCTTCACCGAGTGCCGCCCGTCAGCCCATGCATCGGCAGCCCCGAATCCATATGTTGTAGCATGTTATCTCCCTGCGAGGAGTGGGCATTTTTGTTTGGAGTTGTATTATTATTCATCTTGTGTATCGGGGTTGTTGTTCTCGGCCGGGGTTTCTTCCCCACGCCTAGGCGTGGAGGTACGTGCGATGCTCCTCACTGTTGGCATTTTGCTTTACTAGTATGCTATTCTAGTATGCCGCATGAGTGTTTAGGATCCTAGCTAGTCTTTTAGTCACCGCATGACTGTGAGTTGAGAGCACCCATTCCGTGGCCCTAGTCGAGCGCCGAGCTCGAACTAGACTCCCCTAGTCATTCGGCGGTTCCTTAGCCGCTGAGATCCCCGCGCTTCCCTCATAGGGACGGTCGTTGGGTTTGGATTTCTTGTTGAGAGACGCCTCCACCCGGAGGAACGCTACGGAGGCCAGCCGCCCGGCTTGCCTTTGGCGTGCGAGTGCTGGCCGCACTTTATTGCAAACGTAGGTCCTAGCCCGTTTCAGTCCCGTCCCGCATCAGTAACAATAATAATAAAATTATAATAACAAAAACGGAGGTAAATAATAATGATGACAAGCCCAATAAATAAACAAATGATAACAATAAAGAGGGAGATAAATAATAATAATGATGATAAAATTATAATAATAAAAAGGGGGAAATAAGTAATAATAATTACTGATTCAATAAAAAGAATATAATAAATAAATAAGTAGATAATAATAAAATAATAATAATAAATGAACAATAATAACAAACTCACCAGAAAAGTATAAAGAAATAACAAATAGTAATGATAGAAATTTAAATGATAATAATAAATGATGAGCTCCACTCCGCAGCCTCATTCTCCTCAAGACCCGGTATAAAGGGAACATTGACGCCGCCCCTCCAAGTCGGATTCGAACTTTGGGAGCCACCCCAATACGGTCGTAATCCGACATTGCTTTGGGCCGATAGTCTATCAAACTTGATGCTTTCCCGTTGGGATTCGTTCCTACTCTTTCATTGAGATTGCCGTAAACTCGGCATACATTTGTACGGGTTTATTTTCTATTTACGTCGCGCCTTCAATACGGATCTTTGTCCGAACATAGAGTGGTCCATGAACAACCAACAAAATCTGAATGGAACGAGACAGCTTTCGTCTTCCCCGAACCCTACGTGTGGGAATATCAATAAGGCCTTCGTGGGCCACGCTCAGACCTCGGGTCCGCCCCGATCATGGTCATCGTATGACCCACACCCCCGGCCTATAGCTCGCTTCCTTCGAACATGTTTTGGTTTTGGAATCTAGTCCCGGGACTCTTCCCCGTTACCCTCCAGCACCGGGAACATTAATGATGCCCACGCAAGTCCCGTTTGGACCGCGGGAGGCGCCCCCGGTATGGTCCCGACTCGATCTCGCACCGGGCCAATAAATTCGCCAGTTTCCTGCTACACTAATCGAGATTTAACCGAATGTTTTCAGTGTCTCGGAATAATGTATTTGCCGTATCACGGCATACATATGTTCCAGGTCCTCCTGCGACGATTATGATATTCTCAAGCCGGACACCCGTCCGAATATTAAACGGTCTTCCGAATGACCGACACGTTTCGAACGTCCGCTTCCCTAGACACAGGGCTTTTCAGTCGATTCAAGGGATATTCCCTCGTTGCCCCTTGACACTGAAAATATTAATGACGCTCATGCAAGTCTTGTTTCGACCGCGGGGGGCCCACCGCAGTATGGTCGCAGCTTGCTCTTGCACTGGGCCAACAGATTTACTGGTTTTTGACCGCTCCAACCGAGGCTCAGCCGAACGTTTTCCGCTCTTCCGAACAATAAAGTTGTCGTACCTCGGCATACATGCGTTCCGGTTTTCCCGCGACAACCGCGATTTTCTCGAGCCGGACATTCGTCCGAACATTAAATGGTCAGTATACGACTGACATGACTGCGAATGATTTTCTTCTTGCCCTCGCGCGAGGATTTCAATATCTCGTAATAGACCTTCCATGCAATTGATTTCTTGGCCATGAGGCCCTGAATCTCGGCGATTAATCAAGGGTGTTCCCTCGTATGGGGGATGTAAATGACGCAGTGACCTTTATGGCGCGGCGGGTTTTGGTCCCGACACGAACCACACAATTGTCTGACCGAGTCAGATCGAGCGCACCATGGGCTCCACGAAGCCCGAATAAATTGTCACTTCGGTGACTAGCACGCCCACGCACTCAATAGACGAACCACTTGAATAAGCGAATTTTAGTGCGTCCACAAGTCCCCAACCTCTCTAGCACTGAGAGGACCCATTTAAATCTCAAAAACCACGTTGAATCGTGAAAATCGGCTCACTCCCCAAAATCATGCATTTTAACCCCGACGGAGAAATAAACCTTCTCGACTCGCCTCGGGCTACCAAACTCACGAGAAATGAAATACTCGAGCTAGGGAACCATCCCTCTACCTCCACCGAAGGTTCTACACGCCGAGGACGCCAATCTGCCAGGAAAACGCAGTTTAAACCCTCGCCGGCACGTGATCCCATGCACGAACCGCCTCCACCATCGCGATCCTCGTCCCGTCCACGCCGCCCCTCACCCCACGAGCGTCGCCACCTCGCCCCCCGTCCACCTCCATCGGCTGCCGGAGAAGAGAGGGAGAGAAGAGAGAGTGTGAGAGAAGAGAGAGGGAGAGGGAGAGGGTGAGGGTGAGAAATGAGAGAGGGGAGAGAGAGAAAAATAGGTTTTAATATATAGAAAATCTGAAATTTTTGGAAAGTATCAAAAATAGGAAAAATTACTCCCCACGATCCTAGAAAAACACCCAACGCGCTGGTAACGTCCCGGAGTCGGAGAACGCAACGATTCGCCCTACACGGGGTTCCGAAGGTCCGACAGATAAAAACATGCGTAAATCACAAAACTCAATCCGGGATCCATAAAAGCGATCTGAAACCCACGACTCTTGATCCGATAAATATCCAAAAAACTCGGGGCGTTACAGCCATCCCCCCTTAAATAAATTTCATCTTCGAAATTCAGAACTAGCACCAAGCCACAGGGGGAGAACACCTTAACCAACTGACAACACTGTTAGAGCCCTAACATAGAAAACCTTGATTCTCACGAAAACAACGATCCTGAGGGATACGGCCAGACCATAATCACGAGCAACACCTAGCTCCGCACACCGCACACACCGATCATCAGAGCAGGCATACAACAAAACACAAGTCTAGTATCACCTCAACTGCGCAGAAAATAACCATGCCAGAAGACAAAACTTCCATAATTCCTAGATCCAATCCAGGAAAAGCACATCACGGAAACAGCCACCAAAGGCCTCACTTGCACACAGCTCTTGCCATTCTCAAACCGCAACCACCAGCATCTTCTGTCTGTAAAAGACCAATCACTGGTCACCAGACACTCGTCAACGGGAAACCCTCGCTGGCCCAACAGGCATGATCCAAATCGCAATAGGCCATCCGTTGACTCTCCACAGACCAACACCGCCTCTCAGCCAAAACCGCACTCAGACACCGCATCCAAATATATCCTCATGCCAACTCTACCCTCTCAGGGGAGCACGGCGAACCAAATGACAAGATTCCATAATCCTCGATCCTCGAATCACTCGACTCAGCGCCTTACATGGAAATCCTCCCTTGCTGGTCGCAGATCAGGGATCACCATATCCAATGCCAACGTCTCATCATAGACCTCCGCACGCAGGCACCGTCCACCGTCCTGTCTCATCAAATCTTATCTCAACTCAATCGCTACAAATGGATGCCTGCCAATCTCGGTTCCGCTCTTACCATAGAGCCACGGGACACACAACCTGAGCAATTCATGGCACACAACTCCAAGGCAACCAAGTGCCACATGCCATCACAGCAACCTGGTCGACAATGCCACGACCAATGCACACGGGTCCCCAGACAATACACATCTTACCATGCTCGACCACGTGGCTAGCCTTACCAGCCGCTTGCAGCTACCAACTGGGACCCCTAACCTTCTCAGAGATCACTTCTCCATAACATGATCTCATCCGAGAACACAACTTCCAACACACGAACATGGTTCTCATGCGGCGCACTTGCTAACATATTTCCCCAATTCTCCATCCTGCCAATGCCACGAGCCACAATATCTCAAGCAACGGCACGACAACAACACGTCTCACACCACCGAAGATAATCTCATATCGAGGAACCAATCCTCCAATGCCCTATGCAACCTCACCAATCCGCCTGCAGCAACCAACGCTACGATCCGCGCACTCTGATCCACATGCACAGCCACCACAACGACAACTCGAGATCCTCCATCCCGACAATCACTCCGCAGGCTCCGATCATCAACACATCTGGAACCACAACACCAGCCATAAATTCTCACGAACACCGCCCAACTGGCACTCGTCCTTCTGGAACAGTGCCAACACCCTTACACACCAGGGAAATGGGCAACGCTTCTCACAGGCAACCACCTTGCCAAAACACAGGATGTGTCACGCACGGACTTCATGGCACACGAAGGCCAACCAATCCGAACACACGATGCAAGATGACGAACCTTGGCAAAATGCGATCTCCTCAAACCAAGGGAAAAACTCAATATACCTCCGACCAACCGAAGGTCACCACGCTCGACCTGACCTCGAACCTCATGCATGCTGGGAACGGCACCTTCCAGCATCCGGAGAACCGTCGCTTCCATCAGGTCAGCACCTCTAGTAACACTCGCCAAGTGTCTCTTCGGACAACATTCACAGCATCCCCCGATGCTCCACCACTGCAATTCCTCGAACTGCAACACCACAGCAACACATGCCTACCAGCAACCTCTACCCAATGCAGCACAACTGGGGCCACCACCCATCGGGAAGAAATCTCTCTATCACGTCCCTTGGGCCCTTCACCGGCACTCCACGAGAACGGTAACCGCCTTCACAACGCCACCACAGCGTACTCAAGCTCTTATGCGAGAAACTAAACGGAAAACATGCACAAAACCCTATGCCAGCTGTCGACTGTACTGGACCTTGCGGACTCTGATCACTGCAATATCTTGAATTCCCATGTACGTCCACAACCACTGCTCTGATACCAACTGTGACGACCTAAGATCCGGATACCGGGAAGAACCCGATACCATTCGAATCATGGCCCGCCGCCCACGAGTCAGAGGGCTCGGAAGGGCTAAAAGGAGTGTGGAGGTACAAAGAAATAGGAAATAAAGTAAGACAAATCAACAATTAATAGAAATAAATAAACAACTACAATAGAGTCCAATCCAATAAAAGTACAGTCTAAGGTTGGGAAACGTACCCAACACCGAGTAAACACTTGGCCCGGCGAGCTGACAACTAAGAACCTCTGCACAGCACCCTCGAACCTCGAGGAAGAACCGTCGCACCTGAAAAGCATGGGTGAGCCTCCAATCACTGACTCAGTAGGGGTCCCGCGGAACCCCAACCGTAAATAACGACGGTAGCGGAAAGCAGCAACAACAGCAGGAACAACAAAGCGATGGCCGATAAAAACTCGGCACTATAGCTACTCCTACTGTACCATAAAATACGCCCCGAGCTCACAGTCCAGGGACTACCAGACTATCAGAGAAACTCTGGCTACGCTACCAGAAGAAACATCACGACAACACTATCGTGGAGGCCCGTCCCACAGACGGAGGCCCAACCCCAAGACCACGTAGTCTGGGTAACACGATCACGACCTCACCGTCGTGAACCCTACACAGTCTAGGGAAAACCCTTGGTGGCGCTCACCAGAAACCCTAGACCTCTACCTCGGGAAACACACGGAGCCTAAACGCAAAACCACGTCTCACAGACGGGAAATGGAAACTCGAGTCACGAGAACCTATGTCAAGTTATGGGAGTACCTGCCCACTAGAAGCAAGGCCGGAAGCGTCCACTGATGACTTAGTCCACGCCTCAGGTGTCACCCTCCGGCCCAGTGGGAACTAAGACACCGTACAGTAGCCACATAACAAGGACTAGCTGGGGTCGCGCTCGTCAGCGCAGGTCCGACGTCCCCAACCATGTGTGCATACACAGACCACCCGCTCTAAGTCGGGTCCTCTAGCTGGTTTTCCCCCCAGCCCGGACGCAGGCTGTAAAGGAGAGGGGCCCTACGGTAACTAGCCTAAAAGCCGTCTCTCTTGGGAAAGCTCTCCACCACTCCCGGGTGGGTCCACACTCGCGTGCGCAAGAAAGCTACGGCTAGTGAGGGGTCACTAAGTGTGAACACCGAAAACCACGCACGCACCCATCGCGAGTAACACGGAGTACCGGGTGGCTCGAGACCACTAGACTCTGGACATCCCACTAGACCTACAAACCCAACGGTCATTGAGTTACCCGACTCAGGTCAAGACCGCTGCACGTGACGGCACAGCGTCGTCAATCTAGTCTAATCTCTAGGTCTGAAACCACGGTAGCACAATTCCCAAGGTAGCTCACAAGCCGCCGAGTCGATCCCCTATCCAAGGGAAAAGCGGGAAACCTCCAGTCCCAAGCTAGTGACTGGACTCACAGTCCAAGGCCATACGCTTGGCCCACATGGAAAACACTTATCGGGAAGTAAATGACGTGCGGGAATAACCCACCGAACACATGCCGACACACGGCGACTCGTTCTAGCGAGAACATGAAAGCCCGAAACGCATGGGATCACCCGGACCCTCCAACCCATGGGCACGTTAATCGAGGTAACAAGGTACCTCTAGACACCCCAAAAATACGGACACAGAACCCACGGGGTGTCCGAGACATCCACAAGGCTTAAGGTCGACCACTGCGTCACAACCGGGTTGACCAGGAGCCAACACAACACGAACGGAACACCACTAGCATGGAAAACAGGGTGGCGGTCCTCCCTGGACAGTCAAATTAACTGGCAGTCCTCTCGAGACCGCAACCTAAGCCTAGCGGTCTACCCCTGGACCGCTGAGCCCTGCCTAGCGGTCCAGCCAGGACCGCTATGCCCCAAAAACACCTAGGACCTAGGCGGTCATCACCCAGACCGCTAGGGCTAGCGGTCCAACCAGGACCGCAACACCCCAGAAACACTCGAACAACCAAAACCGTAAAAACGGTCATGCCCTGACTGCTAAGCATTGGTTGGTGGTCTCCTCGAGACCGCTAAGCTCGGTGACAGTCTATCGCGTGACCGCAAGGCTCGAACCGACATAAGGGGACCCCTAGCAGTCTCCACATGACTGCCAAGTCACCTGGCGGTCCCTAGAAGGACCGCTAGGTCGTCCCGAGCGCGAAAATGGTGAATCTCACAAAAAACCCCATTCCACGCCCCATTCACACCCATGTGAGGGGGAAAACAAGGGGAAATTAGTCCCCAACCTCTCTAGCACCGAGAGGACCCATTTAAACCCCAAAAATCACGTCGAATCGCGAAAATCGGCTCACTCCCCAAAATCGTGCATTTTAACCCCGGCGGAGAAATAAACCCTCTCGACTCGCCTCGGGCTACCAAACTCACGGGAAATGAAATACTCGAGCTAGGGAAACATCCCCCTACCTCCACCGAAGATTCCGCGTGCCGAGGATGTCGATCCGCCAAGAAAATGCCGTTTAAACCCTCGCCGGCTCGTGATCCCACGAACCACCTCCACCATTGCGATCCTCGTCCCATCCACGTCGCCGCTCCTCTCTCACGCTCTCTCTTCTCTCTCTCTCTTCTTCGGCGGCCGATGGAGGTGGAGAGAAAGAAAAAGAGGTTTTAATATATAGAAAATCTGGAATTTTTGAAAAATACCGAAAATAGGGAAAATTACTGCCCGCGATCCTCGAAAAACACCCAGCGCGCCAGTAACGTCACAGAGTCGGAGAACGCAATGATTCGCCCTACATGGGGTTCTAAAAATCTGACGGGTAAAAATATGCCTAAAACGTAAAACTCAATCCGGGACACATAAAAATGATCCGAAACTCACAGATCATGATCCGATAAATATCTGAAAAACTCGGAGCATTATAGTAACACTAAACTCCCCCTCTTCTGATCACGGGCGTTCTGTTGAAGTTCATACGAATGAGCATAATTATTTGCCTGAGAATAGGTCAAAAGGAAATTGCGTTCCATATCTTTTTAGCAGTATCAAAGAGAATGTACCTCTGTGCTAGAGTGGGATCCATGGAGCCAATAAACCAAGACATGACAAGAGAGTTCTCATCTATCCATTTGGGCAGGTTGGGATCGCCCAATGCGGGTTGCTTTTTTTTTTGCCTATCAGATAGCTAGAGAGTCAATGTGCCTAAAGGAACAAAAGATACTATCTAGACCACACCAGATAGCTAGAAGGGCCATCTAATCTGACCGAGCTAATCTGCATAGATGGGTTTCGAAAAAATGGACTCGAGCTATTCTTTGTCACTCCTGTCAGAGAAGCACTACTCTGTGTGGAAGGAGGTTAACAGTGTAGGGGCACTATATATGGTCACTAGTCGTCACTGTAGAAGATAGCAACTATGGGGAACATGAGCACACGCCTAGATTATCAAGAGATTAGAAGAAAGGAGAAAGAAAAGTGGCCGAGTTGTGTGTAGGGAATCATATCTGGCGCACCCAGCCACTTCTAGTGTGTGCAAGCTGTGAAGGGTGGCTGTAAGAGGACAAATGAAGTGTGCACAGGAGGAAAACAAAAGATGGCTTGAGCACGGGGCAAATAGGGATGGCATGGGTGAGCAGGCGAGCGAGGCACATGGATGGCATTGGCGAGCGGGCTAACGGAGAGCATGGGTAAGTAGGGACTGTTGAATCCACAAAATCACAGTGTTGAGATACAAGGGCCCAGGGTCATAAGCACATGAACCACAACTCATTTAACCAATACGGGACTATTGTCCAGGAGACTATGCTCAAATATTCTAACACTCCCTCTCATGGTTAAGATGGGCCGTGGACATTAATCAGGTGGAGGTGACAAGAAGAGTTGGGTCATTTGGCCTGCTCTGATACCATGTTGAATCCACAAAATCGCAGTGTTGAGATACAAAGGTCCAGAGTCATAAACACATGAACCACAACTCATTTAACCAATACGGGACTATTGCCCAGGGGACTATGCCTAAACATTCCAACATGGGTGACATGGGTAGTGGGGCATGACAAGACGTCATAGTCGAGATTCGACGGCATGGAGCATCAAGGCACAGGTTGGCAGCAGTGGGCATTGGCGAGCGGGCTAGCGGACAGCATGGGCAAGTAGGGGCGACATGGGTAGTAGGGCACGATAGGACGTCATGGTCGCGATTTGATGGCATGGAGCATCAAGGCACAGGTTGGCGACGGCGTCGCTCTGATACGATCTTGGAGGAAGGGATAAAGAGAGAAAGGGATTGAGGAAGAAGAACTTTCAATGCCCCAAAGGTAGGCATCGGTCACCTTTTTATGATGGTGTTTAACATGGTTGAAAAAAAACAACATAATTGAGAAATCCTCAATTATATGAAGATCTATATTAACTCTTATTAGATTGGTTCATCCAACTCAAAATCTTAAGGTATTTAGTGGAGATGACTCCACTAATATAAACACATTATATTTTAGTTTGTTTCCAATACGTGACTATTCTAACACGCTCTCTTATATGAAAGCTGATTTAAGATCTGTCATGTGGACCACGACAAACACGAGATTGTTCCACTAATATAATCATGTGATTTAAGATCTAGATCATAGCCATGGACTATGATACTATATTAAATTTTATTGGATCGAACCATTCAACTCAAAATATTAAGATATTGAGTGGAGAAAGTTCCACTAATATAATCACATTATACTTATATTATAACCGGATTCTAATACATAATTATTCTAACATGGTTGTTATCCATTCAGTTGTCGCTTGGCTTTTTAGAGTTTGACTGGTCTTATTGGAAGCCTCGCTTATACAATAAACGCACAACTACGATGCCAGCTCTCAAATAGGAAGAGTTTCTAGAATAGGAACTGTGTCACGAATAACATCTAATCTATTAATAAAGCATAATAAAACATCTCATCCCACTACTAGAGAGATGGAGAGAGAGACTTCTGCATTTTATTTGTTTTATAAAATGCATGAAAATAAAGAATATTCTATAAACATATAGTATACTTCTCCAACTTTCGTTTTTCTCATATTTACAAAAGCATGTGAAAATCGTAAACAAATTTAAAGGTTAATTATAATTGAAGAGGGGTGATCTCGCGCTGTGTCTTGAGCCACACGATCCTGGATAAGCCTGTGTTGTTGTTATCACGATTGAGAATCTGCAGAGTAGGAAACGGGTCAGACGAACCCAGGGTTGAGATCTTGGGGAGAATCCTCCGATGCTTAAGTCAGCGAACTGATAGAGCATAGGTGGAAAGGGAGTAGGAGAAAGAGTGAAAGGCACGAGATCACTCTCCACCAGTGGATGTGGTGTTGAGTACTCAAGATCACCTCTTTCTTATCGGAGGGTTTCTCTTGATTTATACAGTGTTTTCTTCTGTAGGGAACTCAGAGAAGCCGGAGAGTATAGGGGGCGTTACTCGGCCATTTCGGGCCCAGTCGTTAGGTCTCCCCTTTCATCGACTCCCAATCTTCCCTCGTTCAGTTACGCTCAGACACCGCTTGGGCTTTACCCTGCTCGACGGTTGGTCGGACTCCCAGGCCGAGAGGCCGCCTAGGAAGTATTGGTCCGAACGACTTTGGGCTTCAAGATAAGTGGGCCCGTTATTGGGGTTGTCACTTGGATAGCTCGGCCGGTTTGGGTCAGGTTGGACCTGGTTGGGCCGCTCTCAATTGTATGTTCAGTGGGCCGCTAATTTACCCCTCTCCAATAACACTTCCCCGATTGTCACATCCATTACCCTAATCAAATATTTAATAACAATGCGGAAAGGGACATGACTGGATAAACATATCACACACGCCATCGGGAGATTACCATTCCATCATGCATCATTCATATCATAACTAATAGTGTTGTGCTATGCTTGTGATTTTGATGACAATAATACTTTATGTGTGTGTGAGATCATGGAAACATTTCTTTATGAAATATGCATCTTTGTTGTGGCTATGTAGTTATGATCATTGAAGCATCTTTGAACGAACGACCTTAATGTGCTATCCTTGTTGCATATGTCTTGTTCTAGATGAGATTGATTTTGTGGAAACATGCTTGGATGAATGCATAACTGTATATGTGTGAGATGCATGTGATGCATACGATTTTACATGAGAAAACATGTTTGCATAAATGCATATTGATATATGTGATGCATGTGATGCATGCGACTTGAAGGTCCCATGTTTATAACAATCCTCCTCGTGAAAATAATACTTCATAAATATTATTTTTATCAACAAGAATGCCATTTGGATGAATGTGTTCTAGTGCTATTGTACATACCTTTGCATTTGGCATGATTGTCTACATGTGCGTGTTGAAGTATTTTGATGTTGAAGGTTATGTAGATACAAGAATACTATTGAATGGTTGAGCTCCCATGTCTTTATATTTGGATGATTGAAAGATTCAAGTTCATTATAACAAAAGCTTGTCACTTGGTGTAATATATTTTTGTTGGTTGAAATGAGAAGTCCAATACATGTTTCAAAGGTTGAAGTCCTTATCTTGATATCCATGCAGATCTCATGTTCCACCTTATTTTTGCAGGAGAGAAATGGTTGGAAGACACCCCAAATATCATATGGATGCATGGTAACATCATTTTATAATTTTATCTAAGAAATGGGGCTTTATTTCTTGCTTTGGTCTGTCTTGGACAGACAGACCAGCAAGAGTTGACTCTTGTTGGCATGGGTGCTGTCCAAGTAGGCCAGCCAGCAAGAGTCGACTCTTGTCTGCCTGGGTTTTGATTTCTGGGTTTTGCCTAGAAAGAGTCGACTCTTTTTTGGCAGTGTTCTGTGTTCTGGGTTTTGCTTGCACAAGGTGCAAGAGTCGACTCTGTCGACTCTTTCCGAAACGTGATTTGCGAAAGTTTTCAAAACCCATTTTAAACCCTTTGAAACTTTACCAAACTATCCCCAAATGTTTCTTAGACATATGAGGGTGTTTATAATATGTTTTAGGAGGGTTTTATCGGTCTTTTTCCCAGTATATCTTGTATATATATCTCAACTCTGAATTTGATGTATTATCTCTTTGGTGCTAACTCTTTCTATCTTGTAGGAGAAGAAAAGAGGGAAAAGGAAGGAGGAGCTCTTTCAAGGTGGTTTTGATCTACTTGGAGTGGTTTTTGGAGCTCGTGATAGAAGAGAAAAGGGAGCGGCTTGAAGAGAGGAACGTGAGGACGCCGAAATCGCAACCATCCGACAACGAGCCAAGAAGAGCCGGAGTATTTCTAGAAGGGGGAGCTTCATCCATGCTATATCTTCCTTGATTCAGTCTCTAGAGTTTGTTCAGAGTTTATTGTATCTATTTGTCCATGTTTCATTAATTTCTGAACGAGTACTTTGTGTCTTTGTTCGGAGATTTGATCTCTGAGAGTGTGTGTCGACGCGTGTGCGTTGTTTTGGGCGGAGGAACTCTGCGTGTGTGTTTGGGGATTATTCCCCGTGTGTGGTTCGTGTGTGTACAAGCGTCGCCCTGCGTGTGTGTTGGAGCGTCGCTCCGTATGTTGTCTTGTAGGGAAATTACAAGATAGTGGAAGCCTCACCGATTTGGTGAGGGGTGGACGTAGGGAGCCCGTCGTGGTCCCGAACCACCTAAAAAATTCTCTGTCTCTTGTGGTTTACCTTTTTGTGGTTTGATTGCTATCTCCATGCATTTGTGATCGATGAGCATGAGTTAGTCTTAAAATTGACATGCCATTAACCTTGATATATCTATTGTTTATCTATCCCACGTGAGTGAGTTTTAAGTGCGTGTTTCAACTTGTTTAATTTTATCTTCATTGTTCGTTTAGTCTTTTAGGATCTAAAAGCTCATCTATCTATCAAATATCAAAATTGGTCTTAATCATAGTTGGAGATTAATTTTTATAGGGCCAATCAATTCACCCCCCCCCCTCTTGATTGCCGTTGCCCCGGACCCAACAATTGGTATCAGAGCCTCGGCTCTATTTATCTTGAGATCTCACGATCTATAGAGTGATCCTAGGCAATGGCAACCTCAAGTAAAATGGCCAAAAGTTGTTCAACTTCTTGTCCTCCGTGTTTTGATGGTCATGATGACATTTCTTGGAGAAGTACTATGTGTGTTTATCTTGGTTTGCATGAGCCTTATATTTGGAAATGCATATGTGAAGAACGAATGCGGGACGGACACGGGGACCGACTCTAAGTGATGCGGACCTCGGACTCTAAATGGAGACGCGACCAGCAACATATGAATAGGAGAGACACTTCGGCCCGACACTAAGAGTTCCTATGGGCTATACGTCGCTAACAGAAATGCAAGCTCACTCGCCGTCCCAAGCGAGGGGAAACGCGGATTCGCGTGGTTGAGAAATCGGCAGAGTCAAGGGTGGTCAACTCACTTCCGTGCTCGGATCGAGCCACGGGACGTGTCACTCTCTCGCTCACAGTGGTGACATGAACTCACGGGCTAGAATCCTAACGCACTCACAGCGGCATATGACCATATACTAAACTAGCAAATGAACGCCATGGAGTTAAGATCGTTACCTCCACGCTCCCGGCGTGGGGAAGACAACCCAGGCCAAATCCGAACTCCCGGTTAAACAAGTTTTACTGTAGTACAAAATTTTGACCCACTCCACGTAGGGAGGTAACAGGTCACAAGTGGGGCCCGGGAGTCTCGGGAATTGGGTTGACGGGCAGCATCTTGATGTCGCTCCGGCGGTGCCGAAACCCGCGTTTAGTGCTGTCCGGATGGCGTGATCTACGGGTTCGTGGGGCCCACGTGCTGCTCAATCCTCCGGACCTGACGGGGTGGGTCCTGCTAAGATGGTGACACCTGGTGGTGCGCTTCCCTGGGCGACGGCCGGGCTGGAACGCCGATCGGAGGCCGGGCGTCTCCAATCTCCACTTGTCGGAGGAGCTGTCCACGATCTGCGGCTTCTGTTTTACAGCGCGTGATCCGGCGAGATCTGCTGCTGCGATCACTCCCGACGTCGGATCGATGCACAAGAAGTATCGTTGGAAATCTCTTTCGAAGTACTTCGATCTAGAGCCATAGAAATAAATTTGAATTTCTCGGATCTGGCCTTGGCCGATTTTACAAACTTCTGTTGGACAGGGCCCGAAATCTCAGGACAGAGGAGAGTTTTCCTGAGAGTTGGCGTTGGCCGGGAAGTAGACCTCCGATTTAGGTGTTGAGCTCTTCAGCAAAGTTGTGGAGGGAAGAGAGAGAAAAACGGGGATAATTTTTATGAACGATTTGGTGGATGTTTGGATGGGGAAAGGTATTTTATACTGATGAGTGGTCGGATCTGGACAGTGACAGACAGAATTGAGTTGGGATATGGAGTGAATTTTTAGAAAATATGAACGTGAACTTAAATTCACAAGAAAATTTGTGGATATGGTATTAAGTGAACAGAACCTCCAATAAAAATTTCAAGTGGTGGATTCATGAACGACCTATTTGAGATCTGGAAATCTAGACAGACTACAGGCAGATCTGAAGGAAGGTGGAGAACGAAAATGGAAAAATGGGAAATAAAAACTAGAAGCTCCACCAGTTTTTTTAGGACGTGGTGATGACCACTGAAACTCACCCTGAAAGTTTGGGCTCAAGAAGATCTCGTGGTTGGGAGCAAAAAATCGTGGAAGAGGTGACTGTCCTGAGTGGACAGAACTCTGGCGACGATAGCGGTGGTGCGATGGCGGCACGATGGCGGCGGCGGCGGCGGCGACGACGGCGATCTTCACACCTGATAGAGGAGGCTTCACACCTCTGATTCACAGCCTTCCCAGTTACAGAAGGGGGAGAGAGGAGAGAGAAAGAGAGGGGCGGCCCTTGCTCTTTGGAAGAAATTTTAGATTTTTCATTCATTAATTCTACTCAAAATAGAAATACAAGGTTCTTATAGAAAATACAAAAAGACTAGTTCTATCCCTAGATCTAAGATTGGTGGGGGGTAAAAGAGGGAGTCCACAATTTATTTCTCCCATGTGATTTGGAACTAAATAAAATAAACTAAAAATCCTAATAAACTATAATAGAATGGGGCGCCCCCTTGACTTATATGCTCCCATTTTGGAATTTTGCTACCCTTTGTCCTCCCCCTTGGTCCAACCCTTCTAGAAGCCCACCATGGAAGGTTGATTGACCCCACATAGGCTCAAGAGATGAGGTGGATCAATGGGAGAAGGGATGGGGGGCCCGCGGGACCCTGGTGGTCCCAAATTATAAATAAACCCCTGTTACTATCCGAATACAACACACATTACACACACAAAGTCCAAATAAATACTATAAATACCGAGACTCAAGGGGGAGTCTCCAGGCTGTCTCCGAGCCAGATGGAAGCCGATGTAGCCCGAGTGGTGCTCCACATACGGTACCGATGGCTCGCCGGTTCGTGCTTCTCGCTCGCTCTGATGTCCGCACCAATTCTCCCCAGGTGGGAGAAACTTGACCCTGTCGAGTAAGGGTCAGCATCGCTCTAGTAGTGCTCCAGTAGGTCTGGATCTATCCGCTGTAACTCTCCATGGGTGATCCAAGTATCCTTGGTGGCGGGTCGCCCTCTGTGGACACCGAAAATTGCACATCCAAAATGTCATGCTCAGCCCAGCATCAACAACGGCGCCGAGTGAAGAAACCCCCGGGGAAATCAAGCACAAAAGGCCCCACAGCCCGTGGGCCTCGAAGAAAACCAAATGGGCCACAACTCATGCTCACAATGGGCTCAAAATTGCCCATTTAGCCCTTCAGCGGCACGCCCAGTTGAGGCCTCAGCGGCACGCCTGGCAGAACCCTCCAGCGGCACGCTCCCTTCAGCGGCACACCCTGCCGCGGCCCTCGCCGGCACACCCCTATGGGGGTTCACCGGCGCACCCCGAAGGGGGTTCACCGGCACACCCCCAAGGGGGTTCACCGGCACACCCCCAAGGGGGTTTCAACGGCACACCCCCATGGGGGGGGTCTTCACCGGCACACCCATTGGGGCCTCAGCAGGCTTCAGCGGCACGGCCCCTTGGGGCCTCAGCGGCACGCCCTCAGCAGGCCTCAGCGGCACGCCCTCAGCAGGCTTCAGCGGCACGGCCCTTTGGGGCTTCAGCGGCACGGCCCTTTGGGGTCTTCAGCGGCGCGCCCTTCAGGCCGTTCAGCGGCAGGCCCATCCGGGGCTCCAGCGGTACGCCCTTTTGGCACTACAGCGGCACGCTTGTTCAGCCCTTCAACGGCACAGCGTGAGTCACTTTCAACGGCCGAGGTGAAGCCCATGCCCTACGCCTCCTTGGCGCGCAGTGGAGCCGTCCGAAGTGGCAGCTGGTCGTTGGGCCACGTAGCCTACCCCACTGACAGCCAGGACGGGCGAGGTCAAACCCCATCATCACAAGGTCACTTCCGCCTCCGGTTGCTCGGACTATAAAGAGGCCTCCTCCTTCGACACGGAGGAGGAGGGGAGAGGAAAAAAAAAAGAGAAGAGAAGAGAGGCAGACGGACGCACACACGCAGAAGAAAAGAGAAGAAGAGAGAAGAAGAAGAAGAGGCTCCCTCCCTGCCGGGAGCTTCCTCCGACGACGACCACCACCACGGGAAGGGAGCAAGAGTAAGGGAGAGAGGGTTCGATGTAACGGGGAAAGAGTTAGGGGCGGCTGGCCTCCATCCTGCCCTCCGTTCCTCCTCTTCCGTTTATGTCTTCTTTTCTTTTGTGGGGCCTTTTCCCTTTTCTTGGCCATGGCATCATCTTTGGCACTCTTTTTTGCTATGATATGTATGTAGGGCCATGCCCTCTTGATTCGCATGAATGAAAACCACCCTCTCCGGGCTCCTCCATGATTTTTTTGTTGGTAATTTGTGCTAGTCTTCACGGCCTTTGATGGGCTGTTCGTTTTCCCTCCGTCTCCACATTTCTTCAGCGTTTTTGGGGTCTCCCTGTGGGTATGATCTCTTGCCCACGACCCTTGGCCTCATAGGCTTTCCACCCTCTGCCAGGGCCATCCCTGAGTGCCCACCCGCTTGAGGAGGAAGAGGGACCCTTGCTCTCTCTCCGATCGACCAGCTGCCAATAGGCCACCCTCCCCCCATGCCTTGAAGCCCTCTCCTCTTCCTTCCTTGGAACAACCTGTAAGACCCTCTCCAGCCTATACACTTAGCAGTTTAAATCCCCCAGCGATGCCTCTTCCTGGCCCTTCGCCGGCACACCCGTTTGGTCCCTCAGCGGCACGCCCATGGGGGCTGTCCAGCGGTACACCTCCTCATTTATCCTTGGCCGGTACACCCCCAAGTGCCCTCAGCGGCGCACCCCATCTGCCCTTCAGCGGCACACCCCCAAGTGCCCTCAGCGGCACACCCCATCTGCCCTCAGCGGCACACCCCACCAGCCTTCAGCGGTACACCTGCTGGCCAAGCCCGAGCCCGTTGTTTTCCTTCGTGCTTTCCGAGGTTCTCTAAAGGTGTTGCTCCCCCGGGGGCCCACCTCCAGTTGTCGGGTTCCGCCACATCATGTGGGCGCGTTCCCTGTATCTCCCTTACGCCCCGGGTCAAGGGGAGATGCTGCCGAATTTTCGTGAGAAACTAATAAACAATTAAAGAGGCAAAAGGAAGCAATAAACGAATAAGAACGATCAACAATGAAGCCTTCCAACTTATCAAATCACTGCCGGCATCACGATGAGAACTGGACCGAGCTAACTAACCACCCGGCAGCCCGAGCATCCGACCCACAAGGAAAGAGATCGAACCGAACAAAGAGAACAAAACAAGGGGGAAGTTTGTATAAAACTGCCTACAAATTGAAACAAGAAGAAAAGAAAAGCCTTAAAACCAGTAATTAAAAACTGGATTAACCTCCATCACATCCCCCTGATTGACCCTCAGTGGCACACACACAGCCTTCAGCGGTACACTCCATGCCCAACCCCCCAGCGGCACACACACGCCCAGCCTTCAGCGGTACACTCTCTTGAGCCTTCAGTCGTATGCCCCTGCAGCCCTCAGCGGTACGCCCTTTTGCAGCCTTCAGCGGTACACTCTCTTAAGCCCCAGCGGTACACTCCCTTGAGCCTTCAGCGGTACGCCCCTGCAGCCCTCAGCGGTACGCCCTTTTGCAGCCCTCAGCGGTACACCTTGTTTCCCCTTCGCCGGCACACTACATACTTGCATATATACATCACGATAAGGGCATTAATAATGGCAAATAAATTAATAAAAATTACGCTAACTAAAGGACTCCGAATGCGTAATATTAATCACAATAAAAGAGGTGGGAGGGGTAATAAAAAAAATAATAAATAACAAACAAATGATAATGATAAGAATAATCATGAATAAAAGAAGAGAAATCACCCCGGACAAAGGCATGGATGAACAATAAGCATCAAATCAGAAATCCTAGAAGATATAACTAAGAAAAGCCCAGATAAAAGACATCAAGGCTCACACTGCAGCCCCTACCTCTCCCCGTGACCCGGGACAAAAGGAACAACAACGCCGCCCTTTCAGGTCAAGCCCGAGTCTTGGGAATTACCCCGATATGGCCAGGTCTTGATCTAACCTCGGGCCGACAGCTTAATCGGACCGGATTTGTTTCTCGTTCCGGATACCTTCCGAATCCTCATTGAAATTGCCATATGCTCGGCAGACATTTGAAGGGAGCTACCACGGTTTTCTCGCCGCGTTCCTGTTACGGGCCCGTGTCCGAATATGAAAAGGTCCCCGAGCGGCCTATGCGGCCGGCAATTTATGGCTTTAATAAAACCCTCAGTGTGATCTACCTATATCTCTCTCGCATAATTAGTATTACTCTTTTAGGCCGTGGGGCCCCTAATTTCGGCAATTAATCAAGGGTATTCCCTCGTATGGGGGATGTAAATGACGTCGTGACCTTCATGGCGCGACGGGATTCGGTCCCGACACGAACCACACAATCATCTGACGAAGTCAGATCGAGCGCACCATGGGCTCTTCGGAGCCCGAATAAATTGTCACTTTGTGACTGGCACGCCCACGCACTTAATAGACGAACCACCCGACGCCAGCGAATTTTTTAGTGCGTCCACAACTCTGGCACGCCCGGTGGGACAGATCCACCCTTCATCTCTTTGCCGAAATTAGGGGCCCCGCGGCCCCCTTCTTGTAATACTAATTGTGCTACTTTCTTAAATGCAGAAAAGAGAAAGGCATCATGGAGCCGACAATGGCTGTTGTCTGCAGCCCTAAGGTTGTGGAGAATCATGTGCGAGGCGGCTACCTGGCGGTGCCCCTCACTTTCGGGAGCTTCCCTCCCACCGTGGGCTTCCCCAACTTCTTGGGGGTGGCCTTCGTTGACATCCTCGACGCACGAGCGCCCGAGGAGCCTCAAACCAACGCTCCCGCTCCGGGAGCCGTCGAAGCTGCCGCCGGCCGAGCTATGGCCGAAGACAACAATAGCGTCCCCACAACGACGCTCAGCTGCAACGTGCACCACGTGCACCACACCGCCGGCCCACCCCACCAGGGGTCGACATCCCACCGGAGAAGGCTCCGGAGAAGCAACACCAGCGCCGGATCAGGGCGTCGCGCCTCCAACTCCGGGAAGTCCATGACAGTTGGGGCCCTCCGAGTCCGCCTAGACGGGCAGAGGTCCCAGGTGACACCGGACCGCATCGTCCCAACCGTTCCAGTCCGCAACTCCTTTGAAGGACTGGCGAAGCTGAAGGAGAAGACGATGCCCACAGCCCAGATCGTAGCACCAAAGGGGACGCCGGCTCACAGGCCGGCTAAATTGAAGCAAGTCTGGGTACCTAGGGAGACCCAGCCCACTGTACTCGCCCAGGCAGGGCCCAGCACTTTCCGCCCCAGGAGGGCCCGACGCGATGACAGGGTCGAGGCAGTGACCCCCACTCTCCGACCGGCACCTGTCATTCCGGTGCCGTCCGAGAATGCTCATCGCCGTCGCCGAGGGCGCCGGCACAATGCCGCCCGCCCTGCTCTCACGGCCTACTCTCCTCCTGCCGCTGTCATCGACGCGCAACCCCAGGCCGCTCTCCCTGACCAGGAGTGGGAAGGGATCGAGCAGGCCATGAGGAACTACCTCCGAGGCCCGGGTAGCACCCCCGCTGGCCGCCAGAGACTACTGGGGGCAATGGCCTCCGCCTTCCAGGAAGAAAGGGGGGGACCTGCACCTAGTATGGAGTCGAGGACCCGCCCGGAGGAGCCGCGCCAGTCCCCTGTACGGGAGGAAGCGCCGCCCCGACGGTCGGTCTTCGACAGGCTGACATTCCCAGGGGGACCGTCCCGGAGGGCGTCAAGAAGAAATAAGAGTAAGAGATGGCAGACATTCACCTGCAATATGGCAGGAGTCCATGGTCGGTATGGGGCCTTACCCACCGACCCGGAAGAATTGGCCAGAATAGCCGCCAGGCCGGGACCCCTTACCAGAAGAAGGAGAGCGGCAGGCGGCGCGACACCCACAGGAGCCGAAGGAGCCCTACCTGAGGAACCCCTCACGGCCCTCACAGCCAATGTAGTCACCACCGGCGACACGAGTGGCGGACCCTCGACATCATCCGAGGATGCCCCGGCCGAAGAGACGGGGGGCATGCCCAGTCTCCCCACAGCTGACCCAGCAATGCTGCTCATGATGCAACGATTCCAGCAGGAAATCGAATCACTTAAAAAGCAGTTGAATGAGCGAAACACACCATCCCCAATGTCCTGGCAGACCGAGGTCACACCCGAGGTACCCAGGGACAGGGGGCAGTCTTCCGAGGCAGCTCTTCCGGCAACCCTCGATCCCCTCGGGGGCACGCCCCCGCAGCAAGCACATTGCACAGCGGTGACCCCGCCACAGGCTCCGCTTTCACAAGGGTCCCCCATGGCCCCCCGAGCGACCGTGGTAGCCACCCCGAGCGCGCAGCCCGCTCATTTCTACCCGAGCCCAGTCGACCCGGCGGCAGTCAGCCGGTTGATGCTCGAGCAGATGATAGATATGAAGTTGGCCGAGAGGGGCGATGGGGATCAGACGCCTTTCGACGTCTACCGGGTACCCTACCCGGCTCATTATGCTGCCAGGAAGTTGCCGGCTGGCGTCACCAAGCCGCCGAAGTTTGAAAAGTTCAACGGGCAAGGATCCCCCAGGGAACACATTGCCTACTATGTGAACGTCATGGGAGACCTGGCTGCTGATGAGGCCTACCTCCTGAAGTTCTTCGGCTCAACACTCACCGGACTTGCCTTTGAATGGTACTCCGGCTTGTCACCCGGGTCGGTGGCCGATTGGCCCGACATGCAGAAGAAGTTCAAGGAAAGATTCTACGTGGCCGAGAGAGAAGTTACCATGGCTGAACTCTACGCCACAAGGCAGAAGAATGATGAGTCGGCCCTCGACTACATCAAAAGATGGAGGAACCTTAGTATGAGGTGCAAACGCCCCCCGCATCAGGAGGACGCAGTTCAGATCTGCAAGCAAAACTTAAAGAAAGAAATCCTAGAAAGGATGATCGGCACTGAGGTCAAGACATTTGACCGTCTGAACAATGTGGTAGCGGAGATCGAGGCATTCTTGGCCCGATACTCCTCCACCCCAGCCATGTCAAGCCAGAGGGCCAGGCAGGCGGAAAAGAAGCCGGCTCCCCCGGAGGTGCATGCACTAGACTTCCAGGCTTTTGAAAAGCAGAAGGAGAAAGCCAAGGGAGCGGCCAACCCTCCGCCGCCTAGAACCACAGAGCGGCGGGAAGGCCCCTCGCTAAGGGAGAAGATGAGAAACAAGTTATATTCCTTCTCCCGGGACAAGTCCAAGCTCCTGTTTGAATGGGCAACTAGCTACAATAAAATCACACTGCCCGAGCCGAAAAGGCCTGGCGACTTGAAGAAGAAGGATGACCCGCGCTTCTGCATGTACCATCGGGTGCTCGGGCATACTATTGAAGACTGCTACGTCTTCAAGGACGTTATTGAGTCCTTAATCAGGGACGGGGAGCTGGACATGGGGGAGCATAAAGTAGACCCCCCGCAGCCACACGAGCTGCCCAGCATAACCTCCTCCGTCAATATGATCTCACTATATCAGGAGTTGCCAGAAGAGTGGGCGGAAGCCTGTGCCCGTACCACTTATGAGACCTTTATCATGGCCCCAGCTCAAGACCAAGAAGGGTGGCAGACTATACCCAGAAAAACTAGAAAGGCGCGCGCCTCTCGACCTACCCCAGGAATTCACTCGAGGGTAGCAGCGCCCCTGCCTGCACCGCCCCCGGTAAACCCGGTTTGCCACGACACGGCCCCTCGGCTGGTCATGAGGCGGCCCACTCACAACAAGAAGAGCTCGGCCCCGTTGCGGATGTACAAGAAGACTAGCCCGGCGGTTGAAAGACTCCAGGCTATTATTGACGGGCTTGAAGATTATGAGCAGCCCAAAATCCAGCCCGTCGAATTAAAACAATATGTCCCCTGGGAGGAGTTCGAGTCACTCGAGCTGGCTCCAGGAACAGAAGCTGATGCAGATAAAGAGCCTCCCCTGTGGGGTGAACCTATTCGGGAGCAGCCATCCGCTGCGGCGGGCAAGAAGAAGAAGAAGAGAAGACCCAGGGGCAAGAAGAAGAAGGAGGTCGTCTTCGCCTGCAACACCCTCTCGGCGTTGTTCGACACCGCTCTCTCCCTGGAAGAGAAAGAAGAAGAGCCACCCCATGAACCGGCAGAGGTGAGTCAAGCTGAAACATCCACCTCCCAGCACGCCACCAGGTCAGGGAGGAAGTGGGGGCGCCCTCCTCAGGGCAGCCTCAACATCATGCTCAAGGGGGAACAACCATACCAGATTCTCGACCCTGAGGTCCGAGGCACCGAGATCCCTCCCCCATCAGGTCTCTACCCCGGGGGTACCAAGAGTCAAGGCGCCCCGTCGTTCGCCGAGTTCCTGTCAGCTCGAGCAGGAAGGCGGGCGCACCCCCAGGGGTCCGCTGCGACCAGTAAAGCAAGCATTCCTCAAGCTCTACCAGCTACAGCTCCTGCCCAGCCAGAAGGAGAATTCAACGGCATCCCAAACCTCGCCGAATTCATGCGAGAAACAGAGGAAGCCCAGCAGGCCCCGCCAGCTCAACAGGCCGCAGCAGAGCCCACAAAACAGGCATCCCCTGAGCTGGCACTCCAGCCTCAGGATGAGGGCAGACGCAGCAAGCCCGAAGAGATGAAATTGCTCAAGGTGCGGGCGGCCGAGCGAATAGTCAGACACCTCAAGAAAATCCCGACCCGGTTCACGGTGTGGGAGATGCTGTCCTTGAACGAAGAAACGCGGCAAGCCATCATCGCCGCACTCCAGACGCCAGCACACCTTGAAGCCTGTTTGGCAGAAACACCACCTGAAGTAGCAGTGGCTTTCACAGAAGATGACATGCTCCTACCGACTTGCAGCCATAACAGGCCCCTCTACATGAAAGGGCAGCTGAACGGCCAGCCTATCAACAGGGTCTTGATCGACCCAGGGGCAGCAGTGAATATACTCCCGTACCGGGTATACCAGAAGCACTACTTTGACGTACACCTGGTCGAAGTTAAAAATGTCAAGATTGCCGGCTTTAACCAGAAATGTGAGGTTCCCATGGGGGTCGCAGAGTTCAACTTGACCTTTGACGACTTCACCTCCAAAGTCCAGTTCCACGTCATCAACTCCAACACGTCCTACAAGGCGTTGCTCGGCCGGCCTTGGCTACACCAAAATAGGGTGGTGCCCTCCACCTTGCATCAATGCATCAAGTACCCCTGCGAGGGAAAGGAAGTCAGAATCTTCGCCGACCTCCACCCGTTCGAGGTGTTCGAGTGTCACCTGTCAGATGCTAATCTATACTTAGAAAAGGCGAAGCAAGCTCCTCAAGTCATCCAAGACAAGGGAAAGAAGAAAATGGAATCGGGAGGCTGGTTTCCTCCGCCGCCCCCAGGCTATGTGGCTCCCCCACATGTACCATTTATTGCACAAGAGGAAGGGGTATTTAGGGCAGCCCCTCTCCCTATCTACCCCACACCGGGGGCACCCTGCCTCGAAGACCTGCTAGAAGATGTCAGGGTCCCGCCAGGGATCGTCAAGCCGATAGCGGAAATTGAATGCCAAGCGGCTGAACAACTGAGAACCTTCGAGGTGCCTAACCCCGAGGGGCCGCCCACTATCTTCTATGTGGCCGGGGAGAAGCCGGTCAGGGAAGACGACGATTGCCGGTTCCCTGACGAGTTGCATGACCCGCACGTCCCCATTACGGGACTTCCCCACATGACTGACCGGGCAGCCAGAATGGTCAGAAAGCAGAAGATTCCTCCCTACCAGCCCTCCAGCCGGAAGGAAATGTTTGAAAGAATGTGGAACCCACCAAACCTGGATCGACGGTTGCTGAAAATCACCAAGCACCCCGGTCTGGGCTTTTCACTAGAAAATTACTACGAGACTGATGTCATATCGGTCTCAACATGGCCCGGCGACGACCCCGCAGAAGCTACAGATTCGCGGGAAGCCTGTCAAGATGCACATCCTGCGCCCCCAGTTCAGGAGGCACAAGACGAGGAGATCTTCCTTTGGAAACCTCCCCGCCGCCGTTGCATAGAGAAGACCCCCTCCTTCTCCGAAGTGTCGACCTCGAAAGGGCACACCGGCGAGACACCTTCGCCCCGGCCGGCCGGCGAAGCGAGGAGCAGCAGCATGGGCCATGCTCCGAATTCCCCTCGATACGACCCCGTCATGTACGCCTTGTACCACAGGCAGCAACGGGAGATCGAGATGCTGAAGAGGCGGCTAGCCGAGTTAACCTCGCTAGTCGCCGACCTGATCCAGGGCTCCCTCCCCCCATGGGGTGGCCGGATGCCTCGGCCCCGAGGCACCAGTCCCAGCACCCCCGCTTTGTCAAGGCGGGAAATGAGAGACATGGCAAGCTCGCTGACCGAGCGGCCGACCAGGCAAGGGCTGACACTCCAAGAGAAGCTACAGAAGCCTTATTCCTTTCCGAGAGAGAAGACCCGGGGCATCTTCGACTGGGCTTGCCACTACGGCAAAGTCTCCCTTCCACGGTCCAAGAGGCCGCAAGACACCCGAAGAAGCGGGGACCCACTATTTTGCCCTTACCACCAGATGCTGGGTCACGCCATTGAAGACTGCTATGTCTTCAAAGACATTGCTCAAAGCCTCATCGACAGGGATGAGCTCAGAATGGGGGACTACGTGGTAGCCCCGCCACGCCCCCACGTGGCGGACAGCCCCAGGGCAGGAGCCTACACTGTGTCCATCCAATGCCAGGCGCTTGAAGATGCGGCTACCCCGGCCCCCGCAGGAGCGGTCTATGATGAATACACAGAAGAGCCCGGGATGGACCTGTGCCCCTCCGAGCCAGCGGACCTCGCTTACCCGGCAGCTACGACCCAGGAGGAGTGCGAGGTGAATGCAGCCTCCATGCCCAGTCATGATGAACAAGAAGAGGGAGATGGCGTCCTTGAGCCCGAGGACAATGAAGACCAGGACTTCGTCGATTTGTCGCCAGCCCCGCCGGAAATTGAAAGTGGCGGCCAGGTCACGGTCGACGAATTGATTGAGGTCAACCTTGGTACAGAAGACGACCCCAGGCCAACCTTCCTTAGTGCTCTTATGCCCCTGCAGGAGCGAGAACAGTACACAAAGTTGCTGAAAGAATTCCGGGATTGCTTTGCCTGGAATTACAAAGAAATGCCCGGGCTCAGCGCCGAAGTGACCCAGCACATACTGTCCATCGATCCCAAGGTGGAACCAGTGAAGCAACCTCCCCGGCGCATGAGGCCGGAGCTAACCAGCCAGATCTGCAAAGAGGTCGACAAGCTCATAAATGTCGGCTTCGTGGCGGAAAATCAATACACCACATGGCTGGCCAATATTGTACCGGTGAAAAAGAAGAATGGACAGATCAGGATATGCGTGGACTTCCGCGACCTGAATAAAGCCTGCCCGAAAGATGACTTCCCGGTGCCTATCACCGAAGTGATGATTGATGCAACCACTGGCCACGAGGCCCTGTCCTTCATGGATGGGTCGTCCGGCTATAACCAAATTTGGATAGCCGACCGCGACCGGGTCCACACAGCTTTCCGGTCACCCAAAGGGATATTTCACTACAAGAGGATGCCCTTCGGCCTCAAGAATGCCGGTGCCACATACCAGCGGGCGATGACCAAGATCTTCGACGAGCTGCTGTACGGCAAGGTCGAGTGCTACATTGATGATCTGGTCGTCAAGACGAAGAAAAGAGACGAGCACCTGAGTGACCTCAGGGTCGTCTTCCAAAGGCTCCGGCAGTACGAGCTGAAGATGAATCCCATGAAGTGCGCCTTTGGCGTGTCCAGCGGGAAATTCCTCGGCTTTATTGTCCGGCACAGAGGGATCGAGATCGACCCCCTGAAGATAAAGGCCATCCAGGAGCTGCCTCCTCCGAAGAGTCTGGGAGAGCTGAGGTCCCTGCAGGGGCGTTTAGCTTACATCCGCAGGTTCATCTCCAACCTGTCAGGGCGCTGCCAACCCTTCCACAGACTGATGATGAAGGATGCACCCTTCAGCTGGGGTCACGAATGCCAGCACGCGTTCGACCAGCTAAAGGAGTACCTGAAGACCCCGCCTGTCCTGGGGGCACCTGTCAAAGGCAGACCGCTGATTCTATACATAGCGGCCACCGAATATTCACTGGGGGCAATGCTCGCCCAGAACAATGATGAGGGAAAAGAGCATGCTCTCTACTACCTCAGTCGAAGATTGGTGGGTGCAGAGGCTAAGTACACCCCGATTGAGAAGATCTGCCTTGCCTTGGTCTTTGCAGTCAAGAAGATGAGGCACTATATGCTGTCCCATGAAGTCAGCTTGATATCCAGGGCCGACCCCATTAAGCACATCCTTTTCCAGCCCGTCCCAAAGGGGCGCCTTGGCAAGTGGGCCGTGCTACTCATGGAGTTCGACATCACCTACGTGCCGCAGAAGGCCGTTAAGGGACAAGCCGTCGCGGATTTCTTCGCAGCACATCCCGTGCCCGAAGACTCCCCGTTGGCCACTGAGCTACCTGAAGATGAAACACTAGAGGTAGACCAAATACAACAAGCCATCTGGCAGCTTTACTTTGATGGAGCCTCAAGGACAGAAGCGACCCCGTCCGGGCGCGCCAAGGTACGAGCCGGAGCAGGCATCGTCCTCAAGTCGCCAGATGGAGAAGTGATGCACACTTCCTGCTGCATTAGCAAACCCTGCACCAATAATGAAGCAGAGTATGAAGCTCTGATCATCGGCCTCCAGGTCGCCCTCCAAATGGAGATCAAAATGCTCCAAGTGTTCGGCGACTCGCTGCTGGTCGTCAAGCAAGTCCAGGGGCAGTTTGATGTCCGAAAACCTGAGCTGCTCCCGTATCACACTAAAGCAAAAGGGCTCATGGAGCGGTTCTACCTCCTCGAGATAGGCCATGTCGCCAGAGGGGAGAACGCACAAGCCGACGCATTGGCAAAATTGGCAAGCTCACTAGCGGTGCCTCCAGATGGATCTCTCCATATCCAAGTAATAAACCAACGCCAGATGCCCAGCATGATAGAAGAAGAGCCAGAAGAAGAGGACCTACAGGTCGCTACAGCAGAAGCCGTCAGCCTGCCTGACTGGAGAGCCTCCCTGATGCAGTGGTTCAAACACCAGCAATTACCTGACCGAAGAGAAGAAAAGATCAAGCTAGTCAGAACCAAGGACTCCTATGAGCTCCGAAGCGGAATATTATTCCGGATTGTGGCCGATGCCAAACGGAAGCTACTCCTCCGATGCTTGTCCATTGAAGAAGCTTGGAGGGTTATGAAGGAGGTCCATGCCGGCATAGCTGGCGCACACCAGGCGGGGCCGAAGATGAAAATTGAAATCAAGAAACTTGGCTACTATTGGCCTGCAATGTTCAACGACTGTTGCGAGTATGCTAAGTCGTGTCAGAGATGCCAGGAGCATGCCACTATACCCAGGAGGCCTCCCGTGCAGTTGCACCCCACCGCGCCCAGTTGGCCGTTCGCCCAATGGGGAACAGACGTCGTGGGCCCCTTACCCGCATCTTCCACAGGCTGCAAATACATTCTGGCGGCGACCGACTACTTCTCCCGCTGGGCCGAGGCTGTTGCCTTACGGGAGGTCACCGGAGAAATCGTGGCCAGGTTTGTTCTCCGCAATATCGTATTCCGGTTCGGCGTGCCCGACCGAATCGTGTCAGACAATGGCAGCCACTTCCGCAACCAGAAGGTCTACCGACTAGCAGAAAAGTATAAAATTGATTGGAGGACCTCAACTCCTTACAATCCACAAGCTAATGGGCTAGCCGAAGCTTTCAATAAGACACTCTGCACCCTCCTGGCCAAGACTGTCAGCTCTAACAAGAAAGACTGGGAAGAAAAGATGTACGAGGCACTATGGGCATACCGAACCGTCTACAAGACCCCAACGGGCTGCTCGCCCTTCTCTCTCGTATACGGCTCGGAAGCGATCGTCCCCGTCGAACTGGAGATACCGTCCCTCAGGGTCGCCATTCAGCATGGGCTTGTCCCCGAAGGGCAGACCAACACCGAGCGAAGGCTCGAAGAACTCTCCAGTCTGGAAGGAAAGCGGCTTCAAGCCCAACAGAATATTCAGGTCTACCAGGCCCGAATTGCGCGCGCCTTTGACAAGCTAGTCAAGGAGCGCGAATTCAAGAAAGGTGACCTTGTCATGGTCAAGGGAAGAAATCTCATGGCGGCTAACCCCAAAGGTAAGCTGAACGAGAACTGGCTCGGGCCCTACGTAGTCCAAAAAGTCTACGAAGGCGGAGCCTATGTAATTGTCAACCACCGCGGGGAGGTTCAATTCCCGCCTCTTAATGGAAGGCACTTGCGACTGTACCACGCTCCGGTGCCCCCATTCAGGTAATAATATTACTCTTCGCCCCATCTTGGGTCGGATGTGCGTAATTAATGTCCAAATGATTTGACCACCAGCCAGGTTTCAAGAAAATATAAAAGAATAATAGGAAGAGAAGAAAGAAAAGAAGAAGCAAAAAAAGAGAGACAAAAGAGAGAGCAAAAAAAAGAAGAATAAAAGGAAAAAGAAGGAAGAAGCAAAAAAAGAAAAAAAGAGAGAAAAAAAAGGAAGAGAAGAAGAAAAAAAAAGAGAAGAGAAGGGAAAAAAAGGGAAGAAAGAAGAAGCCCGAAAAGGGGAACGCCCCCCCCCCCATTTCCAGTCACCGCCCCGCATCAGCGGGGGTACCAAAAATTGATGTAAAAAAAAAGGAGAGAAACAAACTCTTCTCTCCGTCCTCCCCGGGCGGTGAGTACCCCTTTGGCTCGGACCTCACGTCCGGGTCATTGACTAAACAAACTCTTCTCTCCGTCCTCCCCGGGCGGTGAGTACCCCTTTGGCTCGGACCTCACGTCCGGGTCATTGACTAAACAAACTCTTCTCTCCGTCCTCCCCGGGCGGTGAGTACCCCTTTGGCTCGGACCTCACGTCCGGGTCATTGACTAAACAAACTCTTCTCTCCGTCCTCCCCGGGCGGTCATTGACTAAACAAACTCTTCTCTCCGTCCTCCCCGGGCGGTGAGTACCCCTTTGGATCGGACCTCCCGTCTCAGTCACTGACTGAATAGACCTCGCTGTCCGCCACCTCTGAACGGCGAAAGGGGTCTCTGGCCAAGTACCCCTCACTCGAGACCGGCACGCGCTTCCAATATTGCGGCAAAACCAGGGAGTTGCCCGTTCGGTATGGTGGAGTGGTCCCCTCGTCCTCCCCCTGGGAAGGCGAGCACTCTCCTGTACCCTGACATGGGTTCCTGCCTGGTCCTCCCAAAGTGAATCCCTGCAAGGACTCATACCTTGCCAATGGGTCTCTACACAAAAAGGGGGGAAAGATACAAGAGCAAGGGAAGAGGAAGAAGAAAACAATATGCAAGGAAGAGAAAGAAGGGTAGGAAAGACAAATGCATATACAAAGAACGCGTGAAATCATAACTGCTTCGCTCTATTCAAAAAAGGATCAAACTACATGTGCTGTGGGGCATACCCCTGTGTTACATTCAAAAAAGGAGAAAGGAATTAAGGGATGCAACGCTTAGTCGATGTCCCTGAAGATGTCCTCGAGAGGGAGGATCCCAACGTAAGGGAAGTTCGTCATATCGCGCAGTCGGCCCCTCAATTCCTCAAGACGGGCGAGCTCCGCTTCGACGGACACCATTTCGACGTCGGCGACGGCAAGAGCTTCCCTCTCCTCCGCCACCCTCCTTTCCGCCTCGGCAAGGCCAAGTTTAGCCGCAGCGAGGTAGCCCTCCAGCTTCTCGATCCGTTCTTGAAGGAACGGACGCTGCCTTCGCCCTCCTCCAAGGCCTTTCCGTGGCGTTCTCTATTATGGCGTCGGGCCTCCAAGGTCTGCAGGTACTCGTCTGCCTGAGCGTCAAGGGCGGTACGTTCGTCGGGAGCCTGGCTCTCCAGGAACTCGCGGCGCCTGACATACTTCAGCAACAGCAGAACCCGCCGCGACCATTCCTCCAGTGGGCAGCTGAGCACTTGCAACGCCCCAGTCAACTGCGTCACTATGGTATGCACCTCCCGATACGACAGAGGAGGGTCGGCGAGGAGCATGGTCCGCAGAGTGATCAGCATTTGACGGACTGGTGCTTCTGATGACATATGGCTGACTGAGGGCACGACCGGGGGAGTGAATTCCACGGTGCTGTCCACTTCTGCCCACAGGTCAGCGTCCACAGCCGCTGAAGAGGAAGGAAGGGCAAGGGTCAGACCGCCTGGGCGGTGTAGCTCAAACAGAGACCCTTGACCAGCCACTGCCTGGGGAGTGGACGAGACCATTGCCGAAGCCTCCGGTACTCCCGTTATTTGGAGCTCCCCTGCCTCCTCTGCCTCCGCCTGACTCGCTGCTGCCACTCCAAGGGGCAGGGGTGTGGCTGTCGCTGCTCCGGCTAGAGGAGGGGCTTCAAGTAAGGCTGGGCCCGAAGTAGTCACCCATGAACTTCTCCTTCGCGGCTGGAACCCCTCCAGATGTGCACGGAGCCCCGCGAATATTTGTCTCAGGAACGGGTCCTCCATCTGGGCCGGCAGCTTCGGAAGAGGTGGAAGGGGGACTAATAGATGGGGAACGCTTCCTGCCTGCACGAGCGCGGCAAGGGTCTTCACCTCCGGAATAGATGCCGAAATCGGTCCCCCCGCTCGTGGCTGACTGGTAATCGGCCTCCGCTTGGCGATTGCCTTGCGGGAGCGGCTGGGCATCTTCCCGGTCGTCGGCACCACCTGCCCACGTGAAATACGGTTAGCCGCCCGTCGCCGGGAATAATTTACGCAAGGGCGAGGAGTGGGAAGAACCATGAAACCCTGCTTACCTCAGCCCCCGTAAGGACGCGGTCTGCGGGCGCAATCTCTCCTTCCTCCAGAGGCTCGGCCGCCGCTTCGGAAATATTTGAAGCCCCTGCGGCCGACTCTTGCTCAAGAGCCTCGAATAGAAGGGCTAGTTTGCCCGAGCCCACATCGATCCCTACCTGATGGTCGATCGACGCAATTGGGGCACCCTCCTCCACAGCCTCCGGCAAGTCAAGCCCCTGAAACCCGGAATTGACAAGAAAAGGTCATTAGGTAACCAAGAAAGAGAGGAAGGAGCCGGCCCAAGCAAGCCCACACTTACGGCAGTCTTCCCCACAAAGCTCGGGGAACCAGCAAGTAAGGGGGCCCCGAAGACCGGCTCGGGCGGCCCCGATGCCCCGGACACGCCCTCGTCAGGAGCCGCTTCATCGGACGAATAATTGTAGTCTACCTCTTCGCCCGACGATGACCCGACTGCCGCAGGCTCTGTCGACAAAGGGGCCTCCACTTCGAGGCCGATGGCTGGCGTGCCCTCCCTCGGGCTAGACGAGGCCGGTACGCCGGACTTCAGCTTCCTCCTCACATATAGAAGCGTCGTCGGGGGTTGCACGCGGGGTCCGAATACTCCAGCGACGGCCTCTGCTGTGCCTGTCACAAAAAAAAGAAAAGAGTGGATTACCTCAAACCCAGTCGGCTCTCCGAAAACAAAGAAGTCGTTTAGGCTGACAAAACAAATACCCTCTTCGGCCCCTACAGCCCTGGATGACCCACGGGCTTCCTCGACGGGCAGAGCCTCCTCGGGAGTTGCAGCCCTGCCCTCGCCCGGGATTGACATAGGCGCCGGCTCCTTTGCGCCGCCCGCGGAGAAGAAACGCATCGTCGCCATACGCGAGTGCGAGGCCAACCCAGGAGGCAAATCGATCACGGACGACGCAGGCGGCCGATGAACCTCACCAGCTCCGTAGCTCGGCCCGGTCCGGGTAGCCTCAAATTCCTCAAAAGACAGGACAGGGGCCACCGGAGGGGCTACCGTCGGAGCCAGGAATTCCTCAGCCCGCCTCCGCTTTGCCGCTTGTGGCCCGGCCACCTTGGCAGCAGCCAACGCCTCCTTAACAGGCGACTTTGCTATGGCCACGGCTTCACCCGTGTCAGGCGCGGGCACAGGAGCAGGCTCCCTCGCGTGAGGAACAGGTGTGGGCACGGGCTCTTCCACAGGAGCTGAGACACAAAAAACATTCAAGTGTTAGGGATCTGCTCCAAGATGGAAAATAAAAAGGGGGGACTTAAAAGACACGGCGATAGTCGAAGGTACTGACCGGCAGGTTGGCTGGGCTCGGGTCGGGCAACCTCGAATTCCTCAAAAGAGGGGACCCGTGGCGCCGAAGGAACGGCGGTCGGGGCCTTGGCCGCCTCTGTTTTTCTCCGCTTCGTGTCCCTCTGCTTGGCCACCTTTGCGGCGTCCACCGCTTTCTTCACGGGAGATTTTGCCCGGGGCCTCTTCGCTGCCTTGGGCAGAGGAGCCGCAGTCGGGGCTAGTGGCGCGGCTTCAAAATATGCAGGCTTCTGCACAAGCCGAAGGAGATTCCGGTACGTGGCCATTTGCGCGCTATCGGGGTGGTCTGTCAGAAAGGAAAAGAGAAAGAACAGACACGCACTCACGATTAGCATCCAACTGTCCGCAAAGGCCGCAATGATAAGAGACGAAGACAAAGGAAGAAAAAAGAGATCAAGTACCGTGAGGGCCAGTATACAGTCGCAGGGTAATCGGCCAGTAGCTCAGGGATGGCTCTTTATCCCGACGCGCCGCCTCTCGAACGAGCCAGCACACATCCTCGATCTTCTGGCACCGATCCGTAAGACTGGCCAAATCCGCGTGTTTCTTCATGGAAAGGTGGCAGAAGAGGCTGAAGTGGTCTATGCCCCACCCGTCAGCGTAATAGTACGGGATGTGCAGGCGTTTGCCCAGGACGGAGGCCCTCTGGTCTTCAATCGTCAGTCCATTCACCCGGAGAAGGACATATAGCCATGTGGTGTCCTTATAGTTCTCGGGCTTCCTCTCCTCCCGCCTCATGAAAGTGCGGTATGGGCAAAGTGTATCTCTCTCCGGACGCCAGCTCTTGGCGGGAGTCCCCTCTTCCTCTATGGGGAATGGATAATTGATGAGGTCCAGACGGTCGCTCCCTACCCGGCACAGATCCCTCAGCGTCTTCTGATAGCTGTCCTTCGCCACTGGAGGCAGCTCCACTTTCGGCGTCGGCCTCCTATCCCGGGCTTCCCGACGAGCTATCATATATGCCGCCACCTCCTTCTCTTGCCTGTTCTTGAGCCGAAGAAGATGATCTGGCTCAATGTCAAGTACTGGCACCGGTTGCCGGCTAAGGAATCTCCTTTCGGCGCCATCCCAACAATCGGTCTTGTGCAACCGATAGAAAGCCGTCCGGGCATTCCACCACTTTATATAGTCTTCGGTCACTCGGGGCACGCGACCCGGGGCTGGCACCCTGAAGGAGGCAGAGTCCGCCCGGTGGAAGAAGTCCCACCAGCTTCTAGCGTGCTCGGCAACCGCACTTCCCCGGACGTTCCGCGAAGGCAAGCCGAATTGCGCATGATAAGCAGGGATATGCTGGTCATACCCGAAGTTGCGGCCAAATCGGAAGGGGTAATACGGCTCCAGCAGTACGTTGTCTCCCTTCCGGAACACCAACACGCTCGGGCGGATAGCCAGCGCCCAATCCCTCAGCTCGGGCTCCAGCAACGGGCGCACCACGTTTTCCTGGCTGATAGGGTGGACATACCTCTCCACCTGGTCATCCTTGCATTCCCTCTTATTATTCACGAGGGGGCTTGAATGTGCGGCCAGCGTCCAGAAATGAATAGTACCGGCTGCATCCCGGGGAACCGTGGTCAACCGGCCCCGAATATCATACATCCGCATGGAGGTAGAAGCCGGCTCTGCACTCGCGAACTCCAGCATCCTCGGCACCAGCCCCCAATCCTGAAGGACTCGCGGGGCGAACTCCGGAAACAGCGAACAAACCCACGCGTTGAAGAAATGCAGTGGGCACACGTACCGGGCCTGCCTCGGGAACTGGTGCGTGCTGATGTCTCCCAGGGCCTTATAAATCAAACAGAGCGCCGCCGGGCACAGAGAAAGTTTAACACCCCACGCCATCTGGCACGCCGGATAGATGGCATCTGGCCGGATCACTGTCTCGTCCCCGTACGGCATGGCAAATGAACACAGCCAGTACGTCAGATAGGCGGCACAGTGAGTCTGTGGGTCGACCCCCATCGGATTGGCCCCGTTCCGACGTCCCCTGGAGGGGATCTTCACATCATGCTTGGGCTTCGCACGTTTCTTGCGAGCAACGGCGGTGCCAACGCAGGGAAAATCTTCATACTGCTTCAGCCCATCATAGAAATATTCCAGCCATACTGCCATACGCACCCGTTTTCTGTCCCCACGGGCGGGCTGCTTCCCTTTGTGCGACAACTGGTACAGCTCCCGGTACGCCTTCATCAGGTACCGGTATGAATACCCCAGAGAATAATAGCCGTCCCCGTTAGTCTCGTCCTTGATCAAGTCCGAGAGGCATACTTCCTCATAAGGCTCCCCGTCAATGGGCAAGCCGCTCAGCTGGCTTAGGCTCCACAAATCAAGTGAAGCCTCCCCCTCAGCCGTGTAGAAGGTATTGGTCTCCGCGCTGAATACCTCTATCATGCCGCAACAGAGACCCTTGGAGATGGGATAACCGTACCGGGAGGCGTACACGCTGTGGTAGATGCCAACCCGGACCAGCAATGGGGCATAGTTGAACAGTACATATTCAGTGAACTCCACCGCCCCTTCTCGGAAGCTGTGGGCGTCTTGAAGCTTCAGCTCCCCGAACCAGCCCAGTGATAGTTCGTACTTGAACCTGATGGCCAAACAGTCCAATATGAACGGCTCCTCCCTATAACCCCATTTCAGGGGAGCCAAGAATAAACCAAATCGGGGCGACTCGCCATGCACCTTCCCCGCAGACATGTCCCACCTTGCTGGCGTGAATTGAGGGGCTCGCACCAATTTATCTTCAGCCGGCAGCACCCCTTCGATCCCCAGGACCGGCTTCCATTCCCGGGCTTCTCCCACCAGATACATCGGAATGCTCCTGGGGACGCTGTACAGCAGACTGTCTCGGGCATGCAGGATCGCCCGCTCGGCCGCCTTTATGACGCGATAATCTCGCCCCTCTCGAGAGCGCAAATGCTTCAGAAATCGAATGAGGTGCCTATCCTTCGGGAAATCCTTCCTGTATTCCTCGGTGGCCCGATCGAATGTGAAGCCGCTTTCAACCCTGACGAGTCTGCGGACGTCCATGCTTTCACGGTCAGACCCCGATGACTCAGCCAAGGCAGCTATCTCCCCATGTTCACGGTCCAGGTCTTCCACGTTGAGCCATGTCACTGCCGGCACTGGACCCCGCGGAATGAGGTCGGCACCGACAGCAGCAGCAGGGGCGGGAGAACCACTTGGAGCAGCCATGTGTCTGCAAAGATATGCAAATAAGAAGATCAGAATAAATCACAAGCAAAGGGACTGCAAAGAAACTTTACTACAAGTCAAATGAACAAAATATTGCCAATTTCTGACGAAATTTCGGCAGAGTTTCCCCTAGGCTAGAGGCGTAAGGGAAAACACGGGTGCGAGTCCACAAGGAGTGACGGCCCCAACAAAGCATGGTGGGTCCCGAGAGGCAACACCAGAAGTCCGCCGGTCAAAGGAGTCTTCTTCCTTAGCTAAAAAAAATCCCCCTTGGCCCCTTGGCCGGTACGCTCCCCTCTATGCCTTCACCGGCACACCCGGGTGCCCTCCTTCGCCGGCACAACCCTGCTGAGGCTTCACCGGCACACCCGTCAGCGTGCTTCCCCGGTACGCCCCCGGGGTGGTCCCTCGCCGGCACGCTCCTTAGAAGCCCTTTGCCGGTACGCCCATAAGTGCCCTTCCCCTGCACACCTTGGCGTGAGCCTCCCCCGGTACACCCTATCGCGGCTTCCCCGGCACACCCAAAAGCATCTTCCCCGGCACGCTCCCCTGTAAGCCCTCACCGGTACACCCATGTGTGCCCCCCGACACACTCCTGACAGCGCTCCCCGGCACACCAGGAGCCCCATTCCCCGGCACAGCCCGCGCGAGCCCTTCCCCGGCGCGGTCGCCAACACCCTCCACGGCACGCCCACAGCGAGCCTTCCCCGACACGCTCGGATGAGCCGTCCCCGACACGCTCCGACGGCCTCTCCCCGGTGCACCCGCACAGCCGCTCACCGGCGGCCACCCATGACGCGGGAGACGAAGGAGGGGAGGGAAGAGGAAGAGAGCAGGAGGGAAAAATAAGAAGGAGAAGAAGAAGGAGAGAAGGAGCCTAGGGCTCCATCGTCCGCCGGACGTGGTGAGGAAGAAAGGAGAAAGAGAGAGGAAAGAGAGGACGGAGGGGAGAAGATAAGGAAAAGGAAGAGGAAGAAGGCAGCCGCCGACGACGGCCCGCTCACCCTGGTGACAAAGGAGACGACGGCGACGGTGGCCGGTCACGGCCGCAGACGAAGAAGAAGAAGTGAGGGGGGGGTTTCGCCCGTCGAACAGAGAAAGAGAAAGGGGGAGGAATTCGAAAGAGAAGGGGGGGAAAACGGTAACCGCCCCGCCCCTTTTATACCAAAAAAAAAGAAAAAAAAAAGAAGAAAAAAAAGGAAGGGAAATAAAGAAAGGAGAAAAGAAGAAAGAAGATTAAAAAAAAGGAGAAGAAAAGAGAGAGGGGAAGATAAAAAGGAATAAACAGAGGGGAGAAAATACAAGAAAAAAAAGAAAAAAATAAGAGAGATAAAAATAGAGAGAGATAAAAAGGGAATAAAAAGGGGAAGAGAAAGGAGGGAAATAAAAGGAGAAAATAAAAGAAGAAATGAAGGAAGGGAAAGTAAAAAGAAAATAAATATGTGTAATATATATATATATTAAATAAATATATACATATATATATACACCCAGATATGTACACACACTTACATATCCATCCGCTCACCTACACGGAGGAGTAAGTAGACAACACACAATAATAAATGTCCCCGGGGAATACGTTCCATCCCCACGATCCCAGTCGGACGAACGTTCACACAAACAAAATAACTCTACCCCTGCAAGGACACCACTAAACTCCCAACAGACAAGGCCCTCCTCGGCACCTCGGTCACCACCCACGCCATGCAATATCGCCATCACGGGCCTTACGTCCGGACCGGCAGAATCTCCATCTTTGCGTTGGCATTAGCCCCTTGCCAACGAATAAATCCCTTTCCGGCGCAAGGCCCCGTGCCCTAGCCACCCACTCCGCACAATGTTGCCATTACGGACCTTCCGTCCGAATCGGCGTAAATTCTCCCGTTGCGCTGGCATTCTATTCTTGCCAACGAGTGAACCTTACCTTCCGGCGCAAGGCTTCGTGCCCTAGCCTACACACGCATATCACTCACTCACTCAAAAAAAAAAGAAAGGAAATAAAATAAAATGGGGTTAAAAATAGAGATACCCCGCCGGACTTTCCCCTATGTGGGGACAAGGGTAAAAATGGCAATAACCCGGCTGTGGCGAAAACCCGAAAGGGCGCTACGGGCAAAATTGGGTACCCCGCCACGTGAAAACCCGAAAGGGCGCGTGGGCAAAAGCAAGAGGGGGCCGGTACCGACGAAAACCCGAAAGGGCGCTTGTATCGGTAATATGGTACAAAAAGAAAGAAGAACAAGAAAAGACGAAGATATCAACAAAGCATGTCAGTTCCCGGCATCTCGTCGGCACTGGCAAAGAGACAAAGAGACCAACAAGGCATGTCAGTTCCCGGCATCCTGTCGGCACTAGCGAAGAGACTAAGAGACCAACAAAGCTTCAGTCCCCGACACCTCGTCGGCACTGATGAAGAGACTAAGAGACAACAAACCAGGTCAGCTCCCGGCATCTTGTCGGCACTGGCAAAGAGACCAAGAGACCAACAAAACATGCCAGTTCCCGGCATCTCGTCGGCACTGGCGAAGAGACCAAGAGATCAACAAAACATGCCAGTTCCCGGCATCTCATCGGCTCTGGCGAAGAGACCAAGAGATCAACAAAGCATGTCAGTTCCCGGCATCCTGTCGGCACTGATGAATAGACTAAGAGACAACAAACCAGGTCAGTTCCCGGCACCCTGTTGGCACTGATGAAGAGACAAAGAGACAACAAACTGCTTCGGTTCCCGGCACACTGTCGGCACTGATGAAGAGACCAAGAGACCAACATACTACTTTAGTTCCCGACGCTCCGTCGGCACTAACAAAGAGACCAACAAACAACAAACCAGGTCAGCTCTCGACGCATCGTCGGTAACGACAAAGAGAGAGGAGACGAAGACACCCACGGGCACCGCCCGGCTCATCCTTCGCCTGCGCTACCCGTGGGTGGGGGGCATTTGTGGACACCAAAAATTGCACATCCAAAATGTCATGCTCAGCCCAGCATCAACAACGGCGCCGAGTGAAGAAACCCCCGGGGAAATCAAGCACAAAAGGCCCCACAGCCCGTGGGCCTCGAAGAAAATCAAATGGGCCACAACTCATGCTCACAATGGGCTCAAAATTGCCCATTTAGCCCTTCAGCGGCACGCCCAGTTGAGGCCTCAGCGGCACGCCCTGGCAGAACCCTCCAGCGGCACACCCTGCTGCGGCCCTCGCCGGCACACCCCTATGGGGGTTCACCGGCACACCCCCAAGGGGGTTCACCGGCACACCCCCATGGGGGGGTCTTCAACGGCACACCCCCCATGGGGGGGTCTTCACCGGCACACCCATTGGGGCCTCAGCAGGCTTCAGCGGCACGGCCCCTTGGGGCCTCAGCGGCACGCCCTCAGCAGGCCTCAGCGGCACGCCCTCAGCAGCTTCAGCGGCACGCCCTCAGCAGGCCTCAGCGGCACGCCCTCAGCAGCTTCAGCGGCACGCCCTCAGCAGGCTTCGGCGGCACGGCCCTTTGGGGCTTCAGCGGCACGGCCCTTTGGGGTCTTCAGCGGCGCGCCCTTCAGGCCGTTCAGCGGCACGCCCATCCGGGGCTCCAGCGGTACGCCCTTTTGGAACTACAGCGGCACGCTTGTTCAGCCCTTCAACGGCACAGCGTGAGTCACTTTCAACGGCCGACGTGAAGCCCATGCCCTACGCCTCCTTGGCGCGCAGTGGAGCCGTCCGAAGTGGCAGCTGGTCGTTGGGCCACGTAGCCTACCCCACTGACAGCCAGGACGGGCGAGGTCAAACCCCATCATCACAAGGTCACTTCCCGCCTCCGGTTGCTCGGACTATAAAGAGGCCTCCTCCTTCGACACGGAGGGAGAAGGAGAGAGGAAAAAAACAGAGAAGAGAAGAGAGGCAGACGGACGCACACACGCAGAAGAAAAGAGAAGAAGAGAGAAGAAGAAGAAGAGGCTCCCTCCCTGCCGGGAGCTTCCTCCGACGACGACCACCACCACGGGAAGGGAGCAAGAGTAAGGGAGAGAGGGTTCGATGTAACGGGGAAAGAGTTAGGGGCGGCTGGCCTCCATCCTGCCCTCCGTTCCTCCTCTTCCGTTTATGTCTTCTTTTCTTTTGTGGGGCCTTTTCCCTTTTCTTGGCCATGGCATCATCTTTGGCACTCTTTTTTGCTATGATATGTATGTAGGGCCATGCCCTCTTGATTCGCATGAATGAAAACCACCCTCTCCGGGCTCCTCCATGATTTTTTGTTGGTAATTTGTGCTAGTCTTCACGGCCTTTGATGGGCTGTTCGTTTTCCCTCCGTCTCCACATTTCTTCAGCGTTTTTGGGGTCTCCCTGTAGGTATGATCTCTTGCCCACGACCCTTGGCCTCATAGGCTTTCCACCCTCTGCCAGGGCCATCCCTGAGTGCCCACCCGCTTGAGGAGGAAGAGGGACCCTTGCTCTCTCTCCGATCAACCAGCTGCCAATAGGCCACCCTCCCCCCATGCCTTGAAGCCCTCTCCTCTTCCTTCCTTGGAACAACCTGTAAGACCCTCTCCAGCCTATACACTTAGCAGTTTAAATCCCCCAGCGATGCCTCTTCCTGGCCCTTCGCCGGCACACCCGTTTGGTCCCTCAGCGGCACGCCCATGGGGGCTGTCCAGCGGTACACCTCCTCATTTATCCTTGGCCGGTACACCCCCAAGTGCCCTCAGCGGCGCACCCCATCTGCCCTTCAGCGGCACACCCCCAAGTGCCCTCAGCGGCACACCCCATCTGCCCTCAGCGGCACACCCCACCAGCCTTCAGCGGTACACCTGCTGGCCAAGCCCGAGCCCGTTGTTTTCCTTCGTGCTTTCCGAGGTTCTCTAAAGGTGTTGCTCCCCCGGGGGCCCAGCTCCAGTTGTCGGGTTCCGCCACATCATGTGGGCGCATTCCCTGTATCTCCCTTACGCCCCGGGTCAAGGGGAGATGCTGCCGAATTTTCGTGAGAAACTAATAAACAATTAAAGAGGCAAAAGGAAGCAATAAACGAATAAGAACGATCAACAATGAAGCCTTCCAACTTATCAAATCACTGTCGGCATCACGATGAGAACTGGACCGAGCTAACTAACCACCCGGCAGCCCGAGCATCCGACCCACAAGGAAAGAGATCGAACCGAGCAAAGAGAACAAAATAAGGGGGAAGTTTGTATAAAACTGCCTACAAATTGAAACAAGAAGAAAAGAAAAGCCTTAAAACCAGTAATTAAAAACTAGATTAACCTCCATCACATCCCCCTGATTGACCCTCAGTGGCACACACACAGCCTTCAGCGGTACACTCCATGCCCAACCCCCCCCCCAGCGGCACACACACGCCCAGCCTTCAGCGGTACACTCTCTTGAGCCTTCAGCGGTACGCCCCTGCAGCCCTCAGCGGTATGCCCTTTTGCAGCCTTCAGCGGTACACTCTCTTAAGCCCCAGCGGTACACTCCCTTGAGCCTTCAGCGGTACGCCCCTGCAGCCCTTAGCGGTACGCCCCTGCAGCCCTCAGCGGTACGCCCTTTTGCAGCCCTCAGCGGTACACCTTGTTTCCCCTTCGCCGGCACACTACATACTTGCATATATACATCACGATAAGGGCATTAATAATGGCAAATAAATTAATAAAAATTACGCTAACTAAAGGACTCCGAATGCGTAATATTAATCATAATAAAAGAGGTGGGAGGGGTAATAAAAAAATATAATAAATAACAAACAAATGATAATGATAAGAATAATCATGAATAAAAGAAGAGAAATCACCCCGGACAAAGGCATGGATGAACAATAAGCATCAAATCAGAAATCCCAGAAGATATAACTAAGAAAACCCCAGATAAAAGACATCAAGGCTCACACTGCAGCCCCTACCTCTCCCCTTGACCCGGGACAAAAGGAACAACAACGCCGCCCTTTCAGGTCAAGCCCGAGTCTTGGGAATTACCCCGATATGGCCAGGTCTTGATCTAACCTCGGGCCGACAGCTTAATCGGACCGGATTTGTTTCTCGTTCCGGATACCTTCCGAATCCTCATTGAAATTGCCATATGCTCGGCAGACATTTGAAGGGAGCTACCACGGTTTTCTCGCCGCGTTCCTGTTACGGGCCCGTGTCCGAATATGAAAAGGTCCCCGAGCGGCCTATGCGGCCGGCAATTTATGGCTTTAATAAAACCCTCAGTGTGATCTACCTATATCTCTCTCGCATAATTAGTATTACTCTTTTAGGCCGTGGGGCCCCTAATTTCGGCAATTAATCAAGGGTATTCCCTCGTATGGGGGATGTAAATGACGTCGTGACCTTCATGGCGCGACGGGATTCGGTCCCGACACGAACCACACAATCATCTGACGAAGTCAGATCGAGCGCACCATGGGCTCTTCGGAGCCCGAATAAATTGTCACTTTGTGACTGGCACGCCCACGCACTTAATAGACGAACCACCCGACGCCAGTGAATTTTTTTAGTGCGTCCACACCCTCTCCAACGTACTAGGTAGCGTGGGTAGGATCCACTCATGGTAACTGTCACCTGCTCATCCAGTATATGATCTATATGCTCTCGCTGTCGTGGAAATGTGGCTGGTGGTGGACACTCAGGTGTGGGATCACTCTCAATAGGGGGAGATGGCTCGAAAGGCTCACTAGGGATCACCGCTGGGTCCCTATATGCAACTAGATTCGACACATTGAAAGTTGAGCTTATACCATATTCCTCGGACAGGTCCACAACATATGCATTGGATCCAACACGTTTCAACACTCTAAATGGACCGGCTCCGTGAGCTTGCAATTTCTTTACGGTTCCAGAGGGAAACCGTTCAGGTCTTACCCTGATCATGACATATTCACCCTCTTGGAACTCACGGTGGTGTCGATAGACATCGGCTAACTCCTTATATCGTGCATTGCTGGCCTCAATGTGATGACGAATGTCGTCATGCAAACTCCTAACATGCCTAGCAAAAGACTCGGCAGACTCAGACGTGCGTGCATGAATGGGTATGGGAACGAGATCCACTGGCTTCCTAGGCCTACGACCTGTGACAATCTCGAATGGACTCATGCCGGTAGACCTATTAACTGAATCATTATATGCAAATTCTGCTAATGGTAATATGAGATCCCAATCCCCTACACGGTCCCTGACAAGATACCTCAAAAGGTCACCCAGACCTATTGACCACCTCGATTTGACCATCTGTCTGGGGATGATATGCAGTGGAAAACTTGAGGTGAGTACCCAACATATGTCACAGTGTCTTCCAGAAATAACTGGTGAATCTAACATCACGGTCAGACACTATGGTACGAGACAACCTGAACTTGCACACCACATGAGTAAGGAATAGGCGGGCTACCCTCGAAGCATCCGAAGTCTTCAAGCAGGGAATGAAAAGGGCTATCTTCGAGAACCGGTCAACCACCGCATAGACCGAATCATGCTTCCTAGATGTACGTGGCAATCCCAAGATAAAGTCCATGCTAACATCATGCCACGGAGCATCAGGCACGGGGAGAGGTGTATAAAGGCCCGAGCTTTGCTTCTTCATCTTGGCTGTAACACATGTACGGCACTGAGCCACAATATGAGCAACATCACGCTTCAAGCTCGGCCAATAAAATCTATGCTCAACAGCCTCGATAGTCTTGTTCCGACCAAAGTGGCCGGCTAGACCTCCCGCATGTAGCTCCCAGACTAAGAAGTCTCGAACCGAAGTTCGGGGAACACAAAGCCTGCCTCCTCGAAAGAGGTAACCCTCCTGGAGCACATAATCATCATGATCTCTCGAGGGTCCGGCCTGGAGAGTGGTATAAATCTGACCGAAGTCAGGACAGTCAACATAGGCTTCTCTCATCTTCTCTAATCCTATGACCTCGGCACTCATGGTCGTCAGTAGACATGCACGCCGACTCAAGGCATCAGCCACCTTGTTCTCCACTCCAGCCTTATGTTTAAGCACAAATATGTACTGCTGGAGATACTCAACCCATCGGCTATGACGCGCATTAAGCTTCTTTTGGGAATGGAGGAATCTCAAAGCCTCATGATCGGAGTACAAAACAAACTCCTGATGTAAAAGATAGTGCCTCCAATGCCTAAGAGCCTGAACAACTGCGTAGAATTCTTTATCATAAGTGGAGTATCGCAGTTTCGCGTCATTCAGCTTCTCACTAAAATATGCGACCGGGTGGGCCTCCTGACTCAACACTCCTCCAATACCAACACCCGACGTATCACAAGAGACCCCAAACACCTTCGAGAAATCTGACAATCGAAGGATAGGTGTCTGGGTCATGCGCTCCTTGATGTCCTTGAAGGCAGCGGCGGCGGCCTTCGTCCATACAAACATGCCCTTCCGAATATAGTCCGTGATCAGGGCAGTGACGGAGCTAAATCCACGGATGAAACAATGATAGAACGTCGCAAGTCCATGGAAGCTGCGGACATCATGGACCGTACGGGGTTCCGGCCACTCAACAATGGCCCGGACCTTCTCCGGATCGGCGGAGACCCCGGTACTAGACACAATAAAACCCAAGAAGGTAGGCTGAGGTGTCATGAAGGCACACTTCTGTGGGTTCGCAAACAACTGCTCTCGCCTCAAAAGCAGACAGACCTGCCTTAGATGGTTCAAGTGGTCCCCTTTAGTGCGACTATAGATAAGGATATCATCAAAATACACAACCACAAAGACTCCAATGAATGGTCGTAGGACCTGAGTCATGAGTCGCATGAAGGTGCTAGGGGCATTGGTCAACCCAAAGGGCATAACCAACCACTCATATAGACAATCCTTGGTCTTAAATGCGGTCTTCCACTCATCACCTGGCCTAATCCTCACCTGGTGGTAGCCACTCTTAAGGTCGATCTTCGAGAAGATAGTGGCACCGACCATCATGTCTAGCATATCATCTAGGCGGGGAATAGGGAACCTGTACTTCACGGTGATTTTGTTGATGACATGACTATCAATGCACATTCTCCACGTGCCATCCTTCTTTGGGGCGAGTAATGCGGGAACAAGACACGGACTCATGCTGTCCCGAACAGACCCTCTCTGCATCAACTCATCGACCTGTCGTTTTAGCTCGGCATGTTCCATGGGACTCATGCGATAATGAGGAAGATTGGGCAATGAGGAGCCCGGAATCAGGTCTATAGCATGCTGAATATCCCGCATAGGTGGGAGTCCCTCGGGAAGCTCGTCAGGAAAGATATCAGCAAACTCCTGTAGAATGGGAACAACCTCAGGTGGGAGTTCACCCTCGGAATCTCTCTCCACCTCTCGGACCGTAATGGCAAACACAGTGTTGCCCCTACTAGCCTCCCGCTCCATTTCCCGGGAGCTAATCATCATCAACTTCCTAGTCGAGGGCTCGCCTGGGCCAGATGTAACGGTCATAGCCCGAGGTGGGGATGGGGTACTAGGCCCGGGGATGGAAGGCTCCGGAGTACTAGGGCCAGTAGGACCCCTAACTGATGGGCTCTTGGGTTGAGTGGGGTGGAGGGTAATCCGTTGGCCAGCATGGTCGAAGGTACAGGTGTTCGACCGGCCATGGAGTGTGGCATCCCGATCAAATAACCACGGCCTACCAAGAATGATACTGCCCACCTCCATGGGGAGGACATCACACCACATCTCGTCACAGTAGTCATGGAACTGCAGTGGGACCAAACACCACAGCCTAATCGGAATGGAGGTGGAATCCACCCATGATACTCGATAGGGGCAAGGATGATCCACGGGTGTAAGACCAAGACGAGTGACAGCGCCCGTGGAGATTGCATTGATACAACTCCCACTATCGATGATCACCTTACAAACTTGCTTGCCCAGCCGACAAAATGTATGAAGGATAGTGGTCCGACGCCAGTCATCACTGGCCTGTGGCTGGGTGAGAATACACCTGACGACCCCCAAGTGGGTATCGTCCGGATGCTGGGCATCCTGGCCATCACCTTCGGCCTCATAGTACTCGTCAGCTAGCTCCGGATCTGCTTCATAGCTGACTAACACGAGGTCCGTAGGGGTGGCGTCCTCGGCCTGTGCGTCCCCAATGACAAGAGAGGGGCGAGTGGGACACTGGTTGGCGAAATGGCCAAACCCATTACAGCGTTAACACTGTTGCTGTGATCCACTAGGCTCCCCAATCAAAGGTCCTTTCCCTTTATCCTCCCGACGGATAGGAGGTGTAGGCAACAAAGGACGAGCAGCGGGTGCGGGTGTCGGTGGATGGGCGAGGGGTGCCGTAAGTTGTTGGGGACGAGGGAGGTCCCTCGGGGGTGGAGGGCGAGGCCTAGGAGTGAATGGCTTGGGACGAGTGGGCTCCTGAGGTCGGGCCATGGGGGCCCTCGAATACGTGCCAGAAGAGCCACGGGGCTCGACACTACGAAGGGGGAAGGAGCCCAACCAATGGGTAGACTCGAACTCGGCCTCGAACTGCTCTAATTCGAGAGCAACCTGATGCGACTGTTCCAAAGTGGTTACATTGCGGTGAAAAAGTTCATATTGATAGTTTGGCCGCAGGCCTCTTCAAAAGCGTGATATGGTCATGGTGCTCTCTTCCGTAACTCCACACCGTAAATAATACTCATCAAACTCGGCAGTGTACTCAGTCACGGATCGGTTCCCTTGGGAGAGACTTTGCCATTTGTCTATGAGACGTTGGCGATATGTGGCAGGAAGGTATTTCTCCCTCAACTTGAATTTCATGTCATCCCAAGTACCGATCGGGGGTTGACGTCGCTGGTTTAACATGCTCTCCACATTGGTCCAATAAGTTTGGGCCTGCCCATGCAGCTTCATCTTCGCGTATCGAACTCTTCGGTGGTCCGTCATCTCAAACCACTCGAAGTACCGGTCCATGCCGGCCTCCCAATCTAAATATACCTTCGGGTCCAAGGACCCGCTAAAAAGGGGAGGGTCCGCACGCACACTCCTAAGAACACGGTCGTCATCATCGTCATCACGATTCCGTCGTTGATTTCGACGACCGTAACCCCCTTGCTCATTATCAGATGCATATTCATCCACCTCATGCACATGCTGCCTCCTATCATTTGCCCCTTGAGCCCCTGGAGTGATAGGTTGCTGAACCTGCTCTTGTTGGGCATTTGTCAGCGCGGGTTGTGCCGCCACTAGGGCCCTCTCGAGGACAGCTATTCTCCCCACAATACCCTGAATGGACTGGTCCGATGCTTCGGCCCGATCCTCTAAGGCTTTCATCCTCCCTTCTAGACGCGTTCCTACGCCATCTAGACGCGTATTAAGGCCATCCATACGCGTATCAAGACGATCTATGAGGGCTCGGAACATCTCGGCCGTCTAGGGCTCATCGGAACTACGGGCTCGGGAATCCGCCATAGGTGGTGGTGGCGAGTATTGGGTGCCTCGACGGGTGGGCATGCAAAGACACACGGACTAGGAGACACAGACTAATGTAAACACCGACTAATGCACCTAGACCTAAACTAATATCCGGTACGTGGCGGAGTTAATCGATCTGAAGATCACTCACGTAAGTGTGCGGCCTTCCCGATAGGCGTAGCCTAACATTCGGACAACACCTTTTAATATACCGAATTATTGGGATGAAAATGTAATTTTAAAACACTTTCTTTTTTATTTTAAAAATAATGATGATCCTAGACTCGACTTAGACCGTGCAAGAATTATGCCATGACTACCCAAGACTCGACTCGCTCTGATACCAAACTGATGCGGGACGGACACGGGGACCGACTCTAAGTGATGCGGACCTCGGACTCTAAATAGAGACGCAACCAGCAACATATGAATAGGAGAGACACTTCGGCCCGACACTAAGAGTTCCTATGGGCTATACGTCGCTAACAGAAACGCAAGCTCACTCGTCATCTCAAGCGAGAGGAAACGCGGATCCGCGCGGTTGAGAAATCGGCAGAGTCAAGGGTGGTCGACTCACTTCCGTGCTCAGATCGAGCCACGGGACGGGTCACTCTCTCGCTCACAGCGGTGACATGAACTCACAGGCTAGAATCCTAACGCACTCACAGCGGCATATGACCATATACTAAACTAGCAAATGAACGCCAAGGAGTTAAGACCGTTACCTCCACGCTCCCGGCGTGGGGAAGACAACCCCGACCAAATCCGAACTCCTGGTTAAACAAGTTTTACTGCAGTACAAAATTTTGACCCACTCCACGCAGGGAGGTAATAGGTCATAAGTGGGGCCGGGGAGTCTCGGGAATTGGGTTGACAGGCAGCATCTTGATGTCGCTCCGGCGGTGCTGAAACCTGCGTTTAGTGCTGTCCGGACGACGCGATCTGCGGGTTCGTGGGGCCCACGTCCTGCTCAGTCCTCCGGACCTGACGGGGTGGGTCCCGTTGAGATGGTGACACCTGGTGGTGCGCTTCCCTGGGTGGCGGCCGGGCTGGAATGCCGGTCGGAGGCCGGGCGGCTCCGATCTCCACTTGTCGGAGGAGCTGTCCACGGATCTGCGGCTTCTGTTTTACAGCGCGTGATCCGGCAAGATCTGCTGCTGCGATCACTCCCGACGTCGGATCGACGCACAAGAGGTATCGTTGGAAATATCTTTTGAAGTACTTCGATCTAGGGCTAGAGAAATAAATTTGAATTTCTCGGATCTGGCCTTGGCCGATTTTACAAACTTCTGTTGGACAGGGACAGAAATCTCAGGATAGAGGAGAGTTTTCCTGAGAGTTGGCGTTGCCGGGAAGTAGACCTCTGATTTAGGTGTTGAGCTCTTCAGTAAAGTTGTGGAGGGGAGAGAGAGGAAAATGGGGATAATTTTTATGAACGATTTGGTGGAGGTTTGGATGGGAAAAGATATTTTATACTGATAGGTGGTCGGATCTGGATAGTGGCAGATAGAATTGAGTTGGGATCTGAAGTGAATTTTTAGAAAATATGAACGTGAACCTAAATTCACAAGAAACTTTGTGGATGTGGTATTAGGTGGACAGAACCTCCAATAAAAATTTTAAGTCATTTGGAACACTAGAAGGTGGATTCATGAACGACCTATTTGAAATCTGGAAATCTGGACAGACTGCAGGCAGATCTGAAGGAAGGTGGAGAACGAAAATGGAAAAATGGGAAATAAAAACTAGAAGCTCCACCAATTTTTTTAGGATGTGGTGATGACCCCTGAAACTCACCCTGAAAGTTTGGGCTCAAGAAGATCTCGTGGTTGGGAGCAGAAATTCGTGGAAGAGGTGACTATCCTGAGTGGACAGAACTCCAGCGACGATAGCGGTGGTGCGATGGCGGCGGCGGCGGCGACGACGACGATCTTCACACCTGATAGAGGAGGCTTCACACCTCTGATTCACAGCCTTCCCAGCTGTAGAAGGGGGAGAGAGGAGAGAGAGAGAGAGGGACGACCCTTGCTCTTTGGAAGAAATTTCAGATTTTTCATTCATTAATTCTACTCAAAATAGAAATACAAGGTTCTTATAGAAAATACAAAAAGACTAGTTCTATCCCTAGATCTAGGATTGGTGGGGGGTAAAAGAAGGAGTCCACAATTTATTTCTCCCATGTGATTTGGAACTAAATAAAATAAACTATAAATCCTAATAAACTATAATAGAATGGGGCGCCCCCTTGACTTATATGCTCCCATTTTTGAATTTTGCTACCCTTTGTCCCCCCTTGGTCCAACCCTTCTAGAATCCCACCATGGAAGGTTGACTGACCCCACATGGGTCCAAGAGATGAGGTGGATCAATGGGAGAAGGGATGGGGGGCCCGCGGGACCCAGGTGGTCCCAAATTATAAATAAACCCCTGTTATAATCCGAATTACAATCCGAATAAAACACACATTACACACACAAAGTCTAAATAAATATTATAAATACCGAGATTCAAGGGGGAGTCTCCAGGCTGTCTCCGAGCCATATGGAAGCCGATGTAGCCCGAGTGGTGCTCCGCGTACGGTACCGACGGCTCGTCGGTTCGTACTTTTCGCTCGCTCTGGTGTCCGCACCAAGAACCATATAAAATTCATGAAAATGAAAATGAATGGAAATGCAAGAATGCTAACAAAAATACTGAAAATCTTAGAGCATTAAATTTTCTGAAGGATAACATTGCATCTGATGTACTGTCATGTATTTTGTCTTGCATGTCAACAAGAGAGCTTTGGGATGAATTGACACACAAGTATGAAGATGAACCAGACGAGTTGGTCCAAAATTCTTGCATGATGGTTCAAGGAGAAAGCGTCGATGAGGTAGATTCTGAGTTTGAAGAGCTTTCTGTTGATGAATGGCAATTAGCTTACGCTAATTTGTATGAAAAATGTAAGAAGCTCAAATCTGAAAATAAAATATTGAAAAAGAAAACTATTGAGAATGTGCATGACAAAATCTCTTATGAAAATTGCACATTGTTGGAATCAAAAATTGAAAATCTAGAAAACTAAAATGAACATCTAGAATCCAAAGTTGAATTATTTTCAGATGAAATTAACTGCATGAACGAAGAGTGTGAAATGCTTGAAAAATCTAATAGATCTTTGGATTCAGAAAATGAGTGTCATGAATTACATAAACAAAATAAATCCTTGTTGTCTAAAATTTTCTTGCTTGAGAAAAATGAAGAATGCCTTAAGAACAAGCTAGCTTTTTTATCTGATGACGAGAAAATGTTTGAAAAGCTCCTTGATAATGAAATTGATAGCAAGAGCATCATGGCTGAAAATGAAGAGCTTAAAAAGTAAAATGGTGCAATGTTAATCCTGCATTCCTTGCTTGAGGGCAGATTGAAAAGTTTTGATAAACTTGAAAAATAAAATGTCATGTTGAAATCTGAAAATGAACGGTTGCTTGAAAAGAATTCAAAGCTTGATGAAACTGAAAAAGTCCTTGAAAAGTTATCAGAAAAACTCCACTCTATGAATGCTGAAAACAAGGAACTCATGGAAGAAAATGAGAAACTCACATCTAAGAATTGTTTGCTTAGTGAGAAAATCCTTACATGTGAAAATGAGAAAGAAAATTTGAAGCATAATCTCTGAAAATTTGTTAAGGGCAAAGAAACTTTGGATAAAATACTTGGTGTAAAGATGACTTTTCAAAAGGAAGGTCTTGGTTACAATGCTTTGAACAAAAAAGCCTTTGAAGATAAAATGAAAACTTCTTTTGTTCATGCTTCAGATATTCTCAGTATTTCAAAAGTACCTCATCCTTTTGTAAAAATGAAAATTTCTGAAAATGGTTTTGAAAAGAAAAAGGAAAATGTGAACACAAAGCCCACAATGCCAAATAGGTTTCAAAAAGTTCAAGGTGGGTGAAAAATGAAAACCAATGTTGAATGTTTTTATTGTGGTATGCATGGACATGTGATGGATGATTGTGTTATCATGAAAAACGATGACAAATTTACATGCGAAGATAAAAATATTTTCAAGAGAAAAAGAAATGTTTCTTACTTTTATTGTAATAAACTAGGTCATATGATGGAGAATTATTTTGTAAAGCAAAATGATGATCTCAACGCCATGAATGCTAGATTTGCTTATCAAAGAAAATTGAATAGTAAACATGCACTTCATGAAAAAATGTTTTCATCTCATAACAGAAAATGGTTTGGAAAAACTCAAGCATATAATGAGAAATCATTCAGTAGATACACTTCTCCTTGTTATTTTCATTGTGAAAAGTATGACCATGTTGTCAAAGATTGTTGGTCATTGAAAAATCATGATGTTCATGCTTCTAGGATGAATGCTAGGTTTAATTTTGTTAAATCTAGAATTTTTACAAATAAAATATGGAATATTTTTAAAAACTCATTTGCTCATCAAAGAAAGTCTTTTGCTAGAGTTGTTCCTCCTCAATGCTTTTACTGTGAAAATAATGGACATGTGATTGATGATTGCATGATCATGAAGAATGATGACATGGTGACAACGAAAATGAGGAAATATATGTTTGGCGATAATGCTACTAATCTCCGGGGACCCAAGAAGACTTGGGTGCCTAAATGTGTTGAATGAGTTATTCTTGATGTAGGTGTGCCTTGAGAAAATAAAGAATTAAAGGGATTCCAATAAATAGGAACAAAGTACACACATCTGGTAAAACCCCAACTTTACGTTTTCTTATTGTCAAATTTGGTGATTTTGATCTTTTCACTTCTGGTACTCTACTATGTTGTTGGTATCATGTTCTGATTTCTTCACAAGCCATATAAGTTTTCATTGAATGAATTTTTGATATATTAAATGGTGATATGTGAAATGACAGATTAAGTCTGTCAGGAAGCTATCACTACGCATGAGGTGATCTTAGGATCAAAGTACTCCGCCGAGTACCAAATTCAGAAAATCAACATGTTTGGCTTATGAGGAATCATTTTGTTGAATGAAATCAATTTTCCTTGATTTGCAATGATCTTAATTTACAATTGGTATCAATTGAAAATCTTTCTTAGTTCAAAAGGGCAAAAAATTCTAAACAATGCTTTGAATGATCATGGTTAAAATTTTGGATGTTGAAGAACATGGTTTTTTTTCATGATGAGGTTGAAATGAGAATTTCATGACTCGGTTTCAGTTCAATGAATGTGGCATAGTTGCTTTGCAAAGGTCATGAGCTTTCACTTAATTGCAATGATTATTTTTCATCTGTTTGCATACTCATTCATATAGAGCATATCATATTCCATCATTGATACTTTTGTATATCATTCACACTCATGCATACACTGGCATCTACATGTTGCATATTCTGACTCATGTATGCTTGCATGTCATCTTGCATGAGTATATTGTTAAATCCCTACATGCTTGGTTGTACATACCTTACAAAGCATTTTCTTGAAAGTTTCTAAGGCCTTACACTCCTTGTTAAATAAATGTTGCGTTGGTTCAATTTAGATGTATTATATGGCATACACTAAGGGGGAGAAATCTAATAAAATGAGTGCATATGATCAGGGGGAGAAACTCTCATGTCTTTAGCATAATTCGTAGTATATACTTGAAACAAAATCCCCACACTTTGAAAAGCTTGTGTTTAATGTGTTTTAACCATAAAGATTTTAGAAATTCATTCTAGCACTTACATGATACTAGAAACTCTACATGGACATTAGGAGTAATCGTGAGGAAAAAGCTGTCTGTCCCTACAAAATTATGAATAAGTGGGATGTGGATCCGAGTAACCAGAAATTTCCACTGAAACAAATGAGGAAACTTGTGTGAAATGGTGAAACAAATTCCACAAGAAAAATGAAAGAATGACGGATCCTAGTAACTGGGAATCCCCATTGAGACACATGAGGAGACTCACGTAAAATGATGAAGTCTATTTAAAAAAATAAAATAAAAAGAAAGGGGCTGTGTGAAACTATCGATAGTCGAGAATCTAAAATAAAATTGTAGAGTGAAAAGACATCGGTTAGTGTCATTTGGAAACTTTGTATATCTTTATGTTTAAGATTCATTACACGCTTTTGAGCACATGCACTTCATGGTGTTTCTATTTTGGGCATATATTGTGAATTTATCTATATACATGGTACTGCAAACTCTTTGTACAAGCACAACCCTCTTAGTTATGGCACATGCAATATTTCTGGTTTTGAATCTCTTGCATTTTTCTTATCCCACTCCCTAAGGGAGATCAACCTTATCTATATGTGTATTTGCATGTCTATAAAAAGTGCTTGCATGCTGGCATTTCATTCCTTGCATGATCATCACTTCATTACTTTTATCCTCCTATGTCTGCCTTTTGTTGTTAACCAAGGGGGAGAGACCTGTGTGCTTAGAACTATGAATACTTTGATCCATGAAGTTCTTGATGAGCTGAAAGGTCTGAATGAACATTTTAAAGTGCATATCTGTCATACTTGATGTTTTATCTTCAACATGTTGTGTTTCAGTTCCTTACAATTGATATCTGTCATGGCTCCTATGGTTCCAAAATTGAATGCTTTGTTTCTCACTAAATACCCCACTTTTTGATTATGTCAAAGGGGGAGAAGAATCATTTGTCATAAAGTATTGTCATCATCAAAAAGGGGGAGATTGTTATGCTATGCTTGTGATTTTGATGACAACAATACTTTATGTGTGTGTGAGATCATGGAAACATTTCTTTATGAAATATGCATCTTTGTTGTGGATATGTAGTTGTGATCATTGAAGCATCTTAGAACGAACGACCTTAATATTCTATCCTTGTTGCATATGTCTTGTTCTAGATGAGGTTGATTTTGTGGAAACATGCTTGGATGAATGCATAATTGCATATGCGTGAGATGCATGTGATGCATATGATTTTATGTGTGAGATGCATGTGATACATATGATTTTACATGAGAAAACATGTTTGCATGAATGCATATTGATATATGTGATGTATGTGATGCATGCGACTTGAAGGTCCCATGTTTATAACAATGCTCTTCGTGAAAATAATGCTTCAAAAATGTTATTTTTATCAACAAGAATGCCATTTGAATGAATGTGTTCCAGTGCTATTATACATACCTTTGCATTTGGCATGATTGTCTACATGTGCGTGTTGAAGCATTTTGATGTTGAAGGTTTTGTAGATACAAGAATGCTATTGAATGGTTGAGCTCCCATGTCTTTATATTTGGATGATTGAAAGATTCGAGTTCATCATAACAAAAGCTTGTCACTTGGTGTAATATGTTTTTGTTGGTTGAAATGAGAAGTCCAATACATGTTTCAAAGGTTGAAGTCCTTATCTTCATATCCATGCAGATCTCATGTTCCACCTTATTTTTGCAGGAGAGAGATGGTTAGAAGGCACCCCAAATATCATATGGATGCATGGTAACATCATTTTATATTTTTGTCTAAGAAATGGGGCTTTATTTCTTGCTTTGGTCTGTCTTGGACAGACAGACCAGCAAGAGTCGACTCTTGTTAGCCTGGGTGCTGTCCAAGTTGGCCAACCAACAAGAGTCGACTCTTAAAGTCGACTCTTGTCTACCTGGGTTCTGATTTCTAGGTTTTGCCCAGAAAGAGTCGACTCTTTTCTGGCAGTGTTCTGGTTTTTGCTTGCACAGGGTGCAAGAGTCAGAACGTGATTTGCGAAAGTTTTCAAAACCCATTCTAAACCCTTTGAAACTTTACCAATCTACCCCCAAATGTTTCTTAGACATATGAGGGTGTTTCTAATATGTTTTAGGAGAGTTTTATCAGTCTTTTCCCCACTATATCTTGTATATATATCTCAACTCCGAATATGATGTTTTATCTCTTTGGTGCTAACTCTTTCTATCTTGTAGGAGAAGAAAAGGGGGAAAAGGAGGGAGGAGCTCTTGCAAGGTGGTTTTGATCTACTTGGAGTTGTTTTTGGAGCTCGTGATAGAAGAGAAAAGGGAGCGGCTTGAAGAGAGGAACGTGAGGACGTCAAAATCGCGACCATCCGACAACGAGCCAAGAAGAGCCGGAGTATTTCTAGAAGGGGGAGCTTCATCCGTGCTATATCTTCCTTGATTCTAGAGTTTGTTTGGAGTTTATTGTATCTATTTGTCCATGTTTCATTAATTTCTGAACGAATACTTTGTGTGTCTGTTCGGAGATTTGATCTCCGAGTGTGTGTGTCGACGCATGTGCGTCGTTTTGGGCGGAGGAACTCCGCGTGTGTGTTTGGGGATTATTCCCCGTGTGTGGTTGGGAGTTTTCTCCCGTGTGTGTGTGCAGACGTCGCCGTGCGTGTGTGTTGGAGCGTCGCTCCGTGTGTGCTGTCTTGTAGGGAAATTATAAGATAGTGAAGACCTCACCGGTTTGGTGAGGGGTGGACGTAGGGAGCCCGTCGTGGTCCCGAATCACCTAAAAAATCCTCTGTCTCTTGTGATTTGCCTTTTTGTGGTTTAATTGCTATCTCCGTGCATGTGTGATCGATGAGCATGAGTGAGTCTTAAAATTGACATGCCATTCACCTTGATATATCTATTGTTTATCTATCCCACGTGAGTGAGTTTTAAGTGCGTGTTTCAACTTGTTTAATCTTATCTTTATTGTTCGTTTAGTCTTTTAGTATCTAAAAGCTCATCTATCTATCAAATATCAAAATTGGTCTTGATCATAGTTGGAGATTAATTTTTAGAGGGCCAATCAATTCACCTCCCCTCTTGATTGCCATTGCCCCGGACCCAACAAATAGATAGAGATATTAAATAAAAATTCAGATCATAGCATCCTTGTAATTACCGACATATTCTTAATTATAGGCTTTATTATGTCATGTGAAATCACAATCCCTGGGTTCTAGCTATCGTCAACCACAGTAGCACTGTCGACCCCTACATCCCAGTCCCATAGAAACACAGACAAATAATAAAAAAAAACCGATCAAATCCACAAGTATGTATACGGTCTCATTACATTTGCACATGATTATTTTCTAAGAAAAAAAAACTAAGTTCATGTAGAGTAAAAGGTAACTACAACGCATCCCATTTATAGTAATGCTTTGAGCATCGAATCCTATACATAAAGTCATGTCAAAGTGTAATGTTTCATCTCATTGGTAAAAAAAAAAAGTGAAAAGACCCATTCTGCGCAAAAAATGATGTCCACGTCAGACCCGTACGGTGCATATTTTCGAACATTAAATATGGAGCACGTTCAACGAGAAAATATAAGAATAAAATATTTTATAAAAAGGTGAAATATTTTGTATATGAATGAAACATTTTGTTATAAGAATGAAACATTTTGTTTGACTTTAGAAATAAACCACAGAAATATTTTGTACAAATGAAATATTTTGTTACGTGAACGTAACATTTGTCATAAGTAAAACACAAGAGAAATGAAATATTTTATTACATGAATGTAACATTTGTTATAAGGATAAAATATTACATAAATAAAATATTTTATCATAAAAATAAAACTTAACAAAATGTTTCGATTCTATTCTAAATATTTCATTTATGAAATAAAATATTTCACTCTTTCACAAAATACTTTATTCCTGCATTTTCTCCCTGAACGTGCTCCGTATTTAATACTCAAAAATACGCGCCATACGGGTCTGGCGTGGACCTTCTTTTTCTGCACAGAATGGGTATTTTTACCCTTTTTTGCCAATAAAATGAAACGTTACACTTTGACAAGACTTTATGCACCGAATTCGATGCACGGAGCATTATTCATCGGTTAATAAAAACAAGAAAAAGTAAGTTAGTTAAAACGGCACTTCTTAGTCTTGCATTATCGAAATAGATGCTATCAGACTAGGATCATAGTTCTAATTATTAAAAATTAATTAGCAATCCCACCTTTCTCTTAACTGTGTATGTATCCCTTGCTATCTTAATTTCTCAATCTATCTTAATAGGGATTTTCGACCTAGTTAACGACTTAGTTAGGAAAAATAATTAACAAGAAATATTTTCGTTCACATATATCAACTCTCTCTAATGGTTTTAGTTTTAGGTCAATTGGATAGTTCTATCAAGAGTTATACAAATTTAAAAAACAGTACTCAATGAAACTTTTATCGGGCTTGGGATTTTAATGGGCTGAATTTAATGAGCCTAATGTAACGAAGTCTCTTATATGATATTATTGGACTTTGAAAATTGGGGTGTTACACCAATATTATTGGTAATATATTTGTCTATATTCCTCCGTGGATAAAAGCAGTATTTGTACACTCACGTAGATCCAAACGCTAAATAGATAATTTTTTATGGTAGACTACACACAATCATGTTTTGTGTAAATGGTTAAGTAAGTTGGGTTTTCAGTCTTCTTCTTGTTCCCTCGACATTAAATTTCAGTTGAACCTAAAAAAATCCCATTTCTGTTGAAATCTTATGCCATTGATGACTGTGCTCATTTTAACACAAATTAATGATCTTTAATCAACCTTAATTAGCTATTAATTAGGAATGATAAATGCCTAAAGGAAAATGCTAAGAAATCAGCAAATTTTGCCCACTGTTTCTTTTATCCCCATAATATAAGTGAATTTGCTTGGTTCATTCTTTAAATTTAAAAAAATATTTTCATCATGAATATGTAAAAAAGGGGCGAAAATTAGATTCCTGCAGCATCTTCCACCCTATACCTTTGTATTATTTATATTATCATGTATACCCCAAAAATTATTGTATTTCATCGTACATACTCCTATTGTTACCTACTATTTGTTTAATTTAATTTTAAGTAGATTAAGATGAAAAAAAAGACTAATATACTCTTATTTAATCTTCTCACATAATTATAATAATGATATATATACCCCTACAATCTTTCATATTATCTTATATATCCCTTTAAAATTTTATATTTTACATGTTTAGTAGAATGTTCCGTTAACTTTGACGGTGTTAGGGCACTAGGGTTATAATTGAACAATATTCCTTAATACGGAGATATACATGAAAATATCAATAATATGAGGGTATAGAGTTTAATACATAATATTTTAAAGATATATATATAATTATCCCAAAGAACTCAAACATGTAAGGATCTGAGTCGCAATTGGATGAATGCAACGGAAACAGAAAATTAAAATTTTATTCCAACACATGTTGATCACTTGGGTGTGATTCCTGACAATTGATTTGATTTTACCTTTGACATGCGCGAATCACAGCAAAGCAGAAAGTGTACTCTCATGATGGTAATGAACTGTGCAAGTGCTCGGTCTCTAGCGATATCCGCATGGACACATATGATGGAATTCTCTCCACACAGCTCTCCACGAACGATTTCCTCCGCAGCTTAGAGACATTGAGGGGTAGAGAGAGGAGGGGGCACTGGTCTGGGAGGAGAGAGAGAAGGGGGCAACCCTAATTGGACGAATCATGGATACTTGGCACATGGTTCCCTCCATACAACTATTTATAGACTCCACCAATTTTTCACAAAAACATTCATAAGTCTATAATTACATAAATACTCCTATCTTGCGTAACCCTAATGTATGTGACTAATTAGGCCCCGTGTCAGTTTAGTTTTAGGCCCATTAAGTTTAAGAACTTATTGTTAACTTTTTCGCATTAACACTTAATATGATATTAATTATTTAATCATCTCATGACTTAAATAATTAACTCATCATCTTATAATGGATAACTATTATAATTATTCTTTCATTAGGCTTTCAGGTCACGGGAAGTATCAAGCAACACTATGTGACCCCAAAAGATAAAGGGGGTCTATAAAACTACTCTGGGACCTTTTCGTCCATAGTTATCATACAATTATAGTCATTCATTCATGCACAACGCTCTTGACTATAAGGGTATGATCATACGGTCAAACTCTTCTTATGGCCTGATAAACTCCGTACTCTTAGTCCTATTGAAAAACTCCTTTTCCAGTGGACTGTGTAACCTTGGTCAGGGATTTTCTCGAGTACCATTCATAGGACATTCTCTATCATGCTATATCTGAGAGTGAATGATTCAATGTTGTCATTCAGTTACTTTCTCATATATTCCACTGTATCCAAATATCTCAGCATCCAAAAATTATGACTAAAGTCCCTTCGCTAGGAATCAAAATACAAGAGTCCTCGTGTAAGGTGTCATTGGTGACTCATGTCTAAAGACCAACTATACTACTATGACTGAATAATCTCTTGGTTGATAGTTAGATATAATTACCATCCAGAGATTTATAATCGGATTAGTTCAGTAAACTCTATTCTTGTAATAGACTCCTGTATATATACCTTAGTGTCTCCATGCCAGTGACTATGAGATCAGTCACGCTTATCACATGAGAGAATATCATATGCACTAGTCTCTCCAGATTCTTTGATGTCCTATCTTAAAGATCTTATAACTAAAAATATTTAGAACACATGTATTTGGAAGGTTGACCTAACTATTATAATCTCATTATGATCTAACCTTCATTATATATATTCATATACTTTACCACGTCAAACGACGATACGTGTAAAAAGTTAAGACATAACGAAGAAAATACGATAAGTGTATTAATATAAATGAGAATATACATAAAATGACACTATCACTTCACACGGGTGATTGATTTACGGTACATGCACTTCTTTCAAGATAAAGTTCTCTTCTTGGAATAGTTTAAGAAAACGAAAGATTTCTAACGATGTTAGCTGTGCTTTTCTCTAAAATGCCAATAAGAAACAATCAGCAGCAGTCTACATTGAGTGATGCCCATTCGGTGGCTAATGCTCACCACGGCAATGGCATATTTTATCTGTGTACGAGGAGAGAGAAGAGAGAGAAGGGAAGACAGAAGATGAGGCATGTTCATCCAAAGGTTCTACTCGGGTTTTAAGGGGAGGGATGGAACCTTCTATGCACTTTTGAATCTATATCAGTCTTGGTCATCGTGGGCTATCTCATGGTGCATCTGGCTGGTTTTCCTAGAACTATTTTTGACTCTGTCCAACAAATGATGCATCCATTGTTGCAAACTCCATGTGCCACCACTTCCTACTACTCCTCTCTGTCCTACAATTTGAATAACTATTCATGATCCTCCACTCAATTATTTAGGTCAAGATTAGTTAACGATCCGTATCGGATCGGATCTTCTTTGATCTGATACAGTATGTTCGAGTCGTAACTAACTCGACTCGACGTGCATCATCTCCTCCCTCTCTCATTCCCCCCCTCTCTCTCTCTCTCACTGTGACTCGGCTTGCCTTGGCCGATCCTGGATTGATCCGCAACGTATCGAATTTTTTCAGATACGGTACGACACACCCGAGTCGTACCGAGTCGATAAACCATGATTCACGCTGTTACATCCCAGCCGACCACCTCCTGCCAATCCTACAGTTCTTTTGTGGCTTGACAACTGTGGCAAGCTGGCACCATCCCACCAATTGGAGCCCATATATGCTGTTTAAAGGATAAGCAAGTGAGATCTTTTCATTCTCTTCCTTGGGGAGAGATCTACTCACCCTCTCAACCAATTATCAGAAGACCTCAAATTTTTTAGAAAGTTTGCTGCTATTTATAGGAGGTTAGCAAGGTCATAGAAAGCCTAGGTACCGGAGACCTACTCATAGTTCAAGGGATGAACAGCTTTCGTCCCACAATTTGCCATGGCATCCCTTTCACACCGATTAAGACAGCCTCTATTGTAATCTGATAATGGTCCGAAGATCCATTAGATCACTCAGAAATGTTCTCGAGGGAATATAATGAACTTTTGTTAGATACAAGCGAAACACTTTGTGCACTTAATGCACTAATTATATTTACCAGTGTAATTATATTTACCGATATAATTAGTGTAACACTTTTTTTTTTTTATTTTTTTTTGAATAACCCCCATCTCAAACTTACTTAACTCTTACGTCACGATGTGAGGGCCAAACAAACTTGGAGTGAGAGTCATTAAAAAAATATAAAAAATAAACAGTACACTAATTACATACATATATGTAATTAATACACTAAATACACTTAGTGCTTCTCTGGATATAAATTGGAAATCTACTCCACATAATTTCCCTCTCGAGATTTTGCATAGTCCACACCGCTTCAAGGAAGTCGATTTCTACACCATCTCCACAAAAGTGGGATTGTTAATCAGCTTAGTCCGAATTTCACCGAAGAAATGCTCTATCGCACCTTTACTCGGAACTCGATTCACACCGAGAAGAAAATTTTACTATGCGATCAAATCGGATGATTAAGAAAGAGGACTAGCTAAACAACCAAATTATCTTCGGGTGAGAAACAACATTTGTGTTGGTCTTAGCGACATCAACTTGAGAAAAGATTTTTTAAATGGTAGTAGATTAATTTCCTTTGGTGAAATGCCTTAACAATTCACAAGTAAATTAATGTGACAACAAGTTTTAACTTAGTTGGTATTTCACCTCCTCTTCTTTGGAAAGGTCTTTAAATTTATATCTCACCATCTATACTTGTGCAGCACCAAGAACTTAGTATATCCATGGATTTACGAGAGTCTATGCCTATATAGAGTCGTGAGGGTATATACCCAAATCCTCTCCGTAAGTGGTGAGACCTATAAAAAAATTTAGGGTTTTTTTTATATATTTACCTTTGTAATTGTGAGTCTTGTCAAATAAATCTCTCATTTAAATTTATTATCAAAAATATCTTTCAAATATCTCAAATTCTTACGATTATACCCTCGCCATAGTCCACGTTCATTTAACTAAATTAAAATGTGAGTTAAAGAGAGAGAATGATTAACTTACTCCCGAGTTGACATCCTTTCTCTCTTTCTCTCTCTCCATAGCAGATTGTAGGGTGACCTCCCTCCTCTCCGACACGTTGAAGCACAGATGTGAAGCCACCTTCCGGGCTGGGTTCGATGACAGCATGAGACTTGTTGCCGTGAGGGGTTGGGGAGGTTCGTTGAAGGGGGAGAGGGGGGCCGAGAGGGACATAGAGGGGTGGGGGCTTTTGCGAGTAGGGAGAGAGGGGGGTTCGTCGGTGGAGGAGAGTGGGGCCGAGAGGCATAGGTTGGGGTGGGGGGAAACTACGAGGGGAGGGGGGTTGTCGGAGGGGAGAGGGGGGGCCAAGAGGGACAGGGAGGGGTGGGGGTGTCTGCGAGTAGGGAGGGCGGGTTCGCTGAAAGGGGAGGGGGGTCGGGAAGGACAGGGGAGGTTCGCAGGGGGGAGAGAGGGGCCAAGAGGGATAGGGTGGGGTGGGGGGGGTCTATGAGCAGGGAGTGGGGGTTATACGAAGGGGGAGGGGGAGGTGGGGTGGGGTGCGAGCAAAGGAGGGGGGTTTCGCTAGAGGGGGAGAGGGGGGAATGAGGGAGAGGCTCTCTCTCTCTCTCTCTTTCTCTCTCTAAGTTAGGATATTTTGAGTATTTCACATGTCCTAATATTTTTAGGACAATTTCATCGAATAATCGTCTCTCATTGATAGTCGAGAATTGTAGGGGTGTAACCGTAGGCATTTTAAATATTTGAATAATAGGTCTAATGAGAGATTTATTCGGCAAAGCTGATATTTATAGGGGTATATATATAAAAACCCCAAAATTCATTTATTGCGGTGAACCATTTGGGCAAAGGAATAGTTGCTCGTATATGTAGGGTTTGCCGATCCGTTTGTATCGATCATACTAATTTTTTATTGGTACGGCATGATACGGGTCAGTGCCGTTGCGTACTATGATAAAATAATACATTATATATATATTATAGAGTGAAATTACTCAAATCACTTTCTAAGTCAGTTGGTTATTAGATATGTGATTTAGACGGCCGTCCTCGGTTCAAACATATCAACCGTGAGCTTCGAACACGTGACTTTATAGGTCGTACCGATAACCGACTAGTATGATCCGGTACATGCAATACAAACCATACCATATCGATTTGTCAAATCTTACGTATACGTGGAATAGTCCGATGTATAGATGAAATCGTCCGAGTTTGTGAAAAAAATCCCCTAATTATGGGCAACACTCGGGAGATTATTCAAAATTTGTAAATACCCTGAAAAAAAAATGTAGACGAGATGTTCAACTTACCATTCACAACTTATTATTTACCAGGGGCATTTCTGTCCTATGAGGTGTGCTTTCGAAAGGGCACAGGAATTTTCCCGCCTCTTCCTGAAACGGGGGCAAGGAACAGATGCTGGTGTGCATGCTGGTCTCTTCTCCCTCTGTTTCTAATTGAATTGCACAGCATAGTAGTAATCTTCCGCAGGAACAAAGAAGGGCCTTCTTTACAGCTAGCTGCGTCCCGAAAGAAGATTTCGAACGGGCGGCAAATGGAGTTGGAAGGCCCTGGGCATGAAAAAGGGCAAGTTTTTTCTTGCCCCCCGCTTCATGCGGAGAGTTCAACTTGGAGTGCCTCTTCAGGCGAAGACCCTTCCTCCACCCTCAGGCTTTGAGTGAAGGGCGAGTTCATGGATGGGTGGCTCACCGTCACGTCGTAGTCTCCATGGAACAACCGTGCCTCGAAGATGCCGCCGTCGTCGGCAGTGCCCACCACATGGTGCGACTTCCACTCCCAGATTAGCCTGTCCACGACGTCCCCAGTTGGGAGGTTCCTGAATTCGTTGTCCGTTAAGCACATGGAGTAGCACCCCTCCGGACGCCGCGCTGCCCAGATGATGATTCCTTTGACGGCGGGGTGCGCGTGGGCCTCTCTCAGAACCTGTTCGAGGAAATGCGCCTGAGGACAACAAGATCATATTTTTAGCCGTCTTCCTAGCCAATGCAGGTGGGAAAATGATATTGGATTCATGGGAGTGTGCTGGATGGGGTCACCTGGTTTGGCCCCGGAGTAACGTCAACTTCGGTAAGCCATATGGGCAACCTGGCCCGGGCAAGAATGTCCAGGGAAGCTCTCATGTAAGGGATGTTAGGTGTGTGGAAGTGCCCCTCTAGACCAATGGCCATTGCCCCACCATTTCTCATTTCTCTCAGCTTCTGCAAGTATCTGGATGGCACTGTCATCTGGTCCGAAGCATCTTCTATGGTGTTGTAGTCGTTTAAGAACATGTGTGTGCCGGGATCAAGTTGTTGAGCTCTCCTGTAAAGCCATGCCGAGGCATCTTTCCCCAGTTTGCTTTCGTAGAATGCAAAGTGCAGGTTCTCATTGACGACGTCCCAGCCGGTGACCCGGCCTTTGTATCTGGACATGATGGAGTTGATGCGCTTCCACACAGCAGCTCGGAGCTGATAAGGGTTGAGCCACTGGATCCATGGCTGCAGGTACCGGGGGTCTTCCCAGAAGACATTATGTCCCCTTACGGCAATACCGTGATGCTCTGCAAAGGCCAACATTGCATCAGGGACTGAGTAATCCTCCTGTCCTGGGGATCTTTCGGTGCTGTACCACTTCATCTCATTCTCAAAGGTCGTCACTGTGAATCTGGAGGTGAACCAGCTTTGGTATGCTCTGTTGGTGAGGATGTGTTGGGGAATGGCGGACCCAAATGGGAACCCCATTCTCCTTTGCTTAATGGTGACAGTTGCACCAGGTCTTGTATTCCCTTGGATGTCCACCACACTGAACGCTACTCTTCTCTTACGTACCTATATCCATTTCGCAAGGGTTTTACTGCATCACATATTTAAAAGCCTCTTCTATTTGTCTTTTCATCTGTTTCATGTTTGGAATGACTTACTTTCTCAATGCTTTCTGCATGGTGAGTTCTCCATTGCTTTTCAGTGAATGGTTGTAAGGAAACACCGTCTACCCAGATCTCTAAGGTTGTATTTTCTGTCTGCGGAAAGGAGAAGTTGTGCCAATTTAATTGAGTTATCCAAGGTTTTACAAAAGCAAAGGTGGATAATCATGATTATCATAAACTTTAGAATGTGAATTGCATACAAAATGCTTATGTTTATTTCAAATTTTGCCTCTGCTATGCATGCTTCCTTTTTCTCAATCCATACTTGTAACCATGAAAAATACTGTATTATAGTAATCAAATAAGCTATTTATCTTCAGAATGCCTAGAGCTATGATACACTTGCATTCTATTCGTCTTATCCTTCCAACCACTGCATTACTTACTCTGTAGAGCTGCAAATGTTCCTAGGCTTATCAGGAAAAGGCAGAACTGTTAGAGGAACCTGAAAAGTGAAAAGCGCAGTATTATAGATTCTTGATGTATCTGAATGATTATCACGAGGTATCGGGCTCGATCATGTCTCTCATGAAATATAAGGTAAGCATTGTTTCAGACTGGAACAGGCATGGCAAATTGCTTTCTTATTTCTAGAAATGTTTTATTTGAGAGGTATATTTTCCCAAGAGATTCACCTTGCACTCAATTATGAACAATTTAGGAAGACAACTATATATGACCATTTATGTTATAATGAAATCAAAAGTGCTTGCATAACCACCTTCTAACCGTGGTTATCAATCCGTCTGTCCCTTCCTAGGTTGGAATTGGATGAGATGTCTTATCCCCGTGGGCGAATGGTGTGAGGCGTTTTCTACTCTGCCCTAGTGAGTGTACTGCCATGTCTCAGCTGTCCCACTCTCTCAGCAGTGCTAGACTGTCCCGGCCTGTTCTGGCCAGAATTTTATGGCTTTATTCTCCACCTAAGATCTTCCAACTTCCATAGAATAAACCCATAAGCTCATTCCAATCCTGTTTAATGCATTAAGTTTATAATATTTTTATATGATATGTTTATTTTGCTTTTATTTTATTATGTATATGTTCCATATTTCTTGGAATATCTATGTGAAAGATTTTCAGGATGAACACCAGAATTGTCTGGAACATCAGGACATCTCTCCCTAGTAGAAAAACGGGATGGGTCCAGATGGGCCGACAACTATGTTTTACACTAAATGATTGGTTATGAATTAAGCCTGAATTGATGAACATTATGTGTAACTATTAAAGTTTTGTTAAACAAATAGTTCTAACTTTTATTGTCTAAGGTTCATGCATATCTTTTGACACAATGGCTGTCAGTCATCTATGTTGTTGTATATCAGATACATAAAAAACTTGTATGAGAGTTACTGTATTTTGGTGTCAAAAAATGTTGAACTATGCAAGTGCGCATGCACGCATGGAGCAAAGCCCTTAAAGAAACAAGAGTTCAAAGCTTACCTTAGGAAATGAGATTGGGAAATTCATTGTTTATTTATGCCATGAAAGGCTTGGGTTTGAGGGAAGGTCTTGTGGTCATCTCTCATGCCAGAAGGGATTCTCTTAACTCTTGGCGAGCCCTTAAAGAAACAAAAGTTCAGGTTTGGTGGAGAATCTAACAGTAAGTGCCATGAAGTTAGGTGTTGGGTAATCGATACTAATTCAAGCCCAACATATATGTTCAGAACATTTATGTGATGCACATATTTGTCCATCTGATACATGTCTATGGCAGTGTTTATTATTCATTTAAATTAAACTTGTAGATTATCCTGTTCAAACTTAAAAGGATTTGGATAGCAACTTGAAAGCAGTCATGATTTCCATTGTTCTTTCCTATCATTCTAGAACAATCCAAGCCCAAGCAAGTGCATAAATTTTCATGTCATACACATGCTTGTACACTTGATATATGCTTATGTTGATGTTATTACACTAAATGGATATCAGTGTGAAAGCACTCATGATTTCTATTGCTCTTTCCTATCCTTTAATTTTTGAATACCTTCTAGTCTATCCTTTATCAACCTTATGTTGTCTATCGAATTTGTCAAAGAAAGACAGCAGTTGTAGCTGCGGTGGTGCCCCTTTTTTAGTAGTCTTTCTTCTCTCTCAACAGAACTATAGTAGTCATGGTGTCAATGATGATGAGGCAGCTATTTTATAACTTGTTGACTTGTTCTCTCCTTGTTCTCTCATCTGAAGTTAGCTCTCTTTCTTTTGTCTCTGTGTTGATGCTATCCCTCTTTAGCTTTCTTAACTCAGTGGCAACTACTGTAAAATCGTTCACATATCATAAACTTTGCATATGGACTTTTGGACATTTTAGAAGACATTATTGGTAGTTTTTGTCACCTAGTTTAAGTAGGATTTTGGAAATCTTTTTGACTATATTTGGTTGGTTTTGTTAGGACGGCATGATAGTTGAATCACATTAAGTTTGGTCTTCACGATCTGAGACTTGGCTGCCTTGTGTCCACCGTTCTATGCACTAACCAACCAGTCTACATTCCATTTATAATGCATAAAAAGAAGGCAATCATCATTACTAGTAAATTTTCTGGGAGCATATACTAACAAAAACTTGAAGGATGATGTCAACAGGTCAGTAGTTAGTCATCTGCCCTATCAGTTCTTTGGGTACACTAGATGGATCCCAGAAAGGTATCTTGTTTATGTTGTTGTGTATCTCGATGGATCCCTCAGGAATACTCAAGGTGGTTGAAGGGTAATCTACATCTTAGTTTGCTCCTGGTTGTTTCAAGAAGTGTATTTTACTTGTTAAATAGTCCTTTGACTCAAGGTATTAAGACCCGGTACTGGTTTTGGTACTGGGCAGGGCTAGTACTGGTACGAACCGGTACCGGCCGGTATGGTACCAGTTATGGTACCGGTTCCCCCTGTTCTCCCCTCTTATATAACTATATAATTATACATTTATATATGAGTTTAAAAATTATAAAAAAAATAAAAAATCAGAAAAATAGGAAAAATAATAGAATGCAAAATCATATATGATTGAACACAATTTTAGAACCCCAATTAGGGTTCAGTTAGGGGATTTTCTGATTTGAATAGGAGTGTAGTTGAACACTTGTTAACCCCAATTAGCCCATTTATAATTTTATTTAACACTATTTAATCTTTTGAGTTAAAAAATTGCCTTCTTAATCCAAAAACAGAAATTTCCGGCTAGAATATGGCCAGATCTGGTCGCTAGCGGCCGGATCTGCTCGTTGGTGGTGGCTTGGATCGGCGGCTGGCGGTGATTGCCGGCATTGAGGTGACTGGCGGGTCAGGCGGTCAGGTTGCTCTGCTGTTGGCTGCTGCGGCCTGTGCGTTACTGCGTTTACTGTGTGGATGACCCGAGGGAGCTGCTGTGGCTGCTGCAATCGCCAGCGGCGAGCTCCTGGTGGCCTGCGGTCCAGCGGCTGACTGGTGGCGGCAGAGGGAGGGAGCAGGCGGCTGGAAGGGGAGAGCTCTCTCTCATGGGCTGTCACAAAGTGCAGCCCATGAGAGGGACCCTAAGGGCCTTATCAGCCAGTTCCGATGGGCTAACCGGGTGTACCGGGCTCTCTCATGGGCTGTCACAAATGAGAGGGACCCTAAGGGCCTTATCAGCTGGTTCGGATCGGCGAACGGGGCATACCGGCCGGTACACCTTGTTCATCCGGTTTTTGTTTTTTTGTTTTCTAACCTGTACAGGACGGTACCAGTACGAAATGAGAGGAACCGGACCAGCCAAGGTCGGTACCAGTACGTACCCGCCCGGTATGGTACCTACCAGGCAGTGGATACCATGCTTTGACTAAGGCTTGGAATTTATTCTGATAGTTTCTTTTCTCTAGCTTGAGTTCTCAATATTGAGTGTAAGATCGACTTTCCTGTACTATATTAGTTTCTTATCTCCAGTAATTGATATTGTGATTATCATCCCAAAACTGATTAATTGTTTTGTCTATGTTGTTGTTTATCTCGATGGTACCCTTAAGAATACTCGAGGTGTTGTTTATCTTGATTGTACCCTTAAGAATACTCGAGGTGGTTGAAGGGTAATCTACATCTTAGTTTGCTCCTGCTTGTTTCAGGAAGTTTATTTTACTTGTCAAACAGTCCTTTGACTAAGGCTTGGAATTTATTCTGCTAGTTTCTTTTCTCTAGTTTGAGTTCTCAATATTTAGTGTAAGATCGAGTTTCCTGTATTATATTAGTTATGTCCAGTAACTGATATTGTGATTATCATCTAGTTTAGGGGTAATAGTGCCAATAATATGGTGGGACTTGAGCTTGTGGGCCTGCTGGTTCATATGCTTTTGTTGCCCATCCCTCACTAAGGCAGAGACTTGATGGGCAAATAGAGTCATTGTTATTGGGAAATGGATATTGTATGCAGTTGTTTATTTGATCACTCAAATAATCAATCCCATCTCCTTAGGTATATATGTGATGCCTTTGGATCCATTATGATACATTGACTCCTGTTGCTAATGTTACTCGTTTGATAATTCTACAACTAAAGACTGTTGGATTTCATATTCTTATAAAATGAGTTTTATTCATTTTTCCCAATGTGAAATATTTACGTTGGAGTTCAGCAGAGTGACAGCCAGAGTCAGAGGGCTGGGGTGGCTTATGCATCTGAACTGGGATAAATCAGTCTTGGGATTGGGATGAGATGTTAGAGTCATGGGTGGCTTGGGTCATAAACCAGTCCATACAATTAAGTGGTCCAGTTCCGAGCTTGGCCTTGTATGACAGTTCAATGGTGTAAATAACATAAAAAATTTGAACATGATTTTGCCACACTAGCATCTATACTATGATTTCGTTATTTAAGTCTGAAGTGGAGACATGTCTTCAAACATTCTTGTTTCTTTTTCTTTACCTAATTTTGTTGAAATTCTAAAATAACATCCATAAATAAGATGATAGGCCACAATTCTGTTAACGTGCCATACAGGTTGGGTTTGGTGCTCATGACCATGGCCTGCCTAGACTAGGCCAGGCCTAGGCCTAGGTCAGTGCACCGTAACCAGCATGTTAACATCTTATATCTACTTGTCCTCTAACACACAATTGCTCCGATTGCTAAAAGATTCCTTTTTGCCGCTAAAAATGTAGAGTATTGATCAATTTTGCAAAAAGGGATTTTTAGTTTTAGCCCTTATAATCTTTCATATTTATGGATTACTCCCTCCAATCCAGATATTTCTTTATAAGTCCTTAAAATCAATCCAATATATGCACTGACGGCCATTTTATGTATCTAATGTGCACATTAAAATCTTCCTCTCTACTTATTCTCCTGCAAAAGAAAGGGTACCCCAAAAGACTGGGAAAAAGAAATACGAAAGAAAAAATGGAAGCCTTTGCATCACAATCAAGATTCAAAGTCTAAGATGCTGACCTTGTTATCACTGGATTTTTTATTCAAATATGTGAATGCCACTTACGCAAAGATGGAAAAGTTGAAACTTATATAATCCAGATACATAATGCAGAATTTTCTGAACACAAATACCAAAAAGAAAAAACTACCTCGAAGTAGAGTTCATATGGACCAGGTGAATCTACTGTGAGCCCTCCTTTAAGCATTGACCAGCAGCCAGCTTGGGCCCAGACAGTGCCAGCATGTGTAAAAGTTGAGACAGTTTTGAAGATAGCTGTGATTGGCACATTTCCTTCATTCACCTGTAACCATGCTGAAAGAGCACAACTACTGAACAAAGACCTTCAGATGTTAGGCTCAAGGTATCTACCATTTTTCAAATGGAATTTAAAGTTGAAGTATTACCTGAGAAAGTGTAGAACTTCCCTTTGTCCAAGCAAAGCTTGTAGGAGAGGCTGTGGTAGGCTTGGCTCCTTTTGAGGCTAACAGCAAACCTATTTCCTTTGTTTGATATCCTGTCTTCCATCTCCCCACCGGCAAATGTTGTCCATGCTTCTAAGCCATCATCAAAATCAGGATTTGATATTACTCCTCCTCCATACTGAGCTCTTTGAGGCACATCCAAACACTGCAATAAGATGACATGTTAAAAGATAAGTTGAAGAAATTCCGAGTGTGATTATGTTAAAAGAAAGGTAATGATGTTGGGTCTAAGTCATGTTTATACAAAATTGTCCTTTTGTTTCTAATCATCTCTGTCTGTCAAAATCAAGGTTAAAAACCAGTTCCAGGCACTGTACTAGTCCAGGCTGGTTCTGGATCCCAGGCCTGTTTTGGCCAAAACCAGCCAGTTCTGGCCAAAAACTTGTCACTGGAACTGGACCAGTCAAAGGATGGTTCACCTATTTCGGTTCAAACTGGTCAAATTTTTAAGGGTTTTTTGCACAGAAACACCACGCTTAGAGGCGAAATTCCAGATATATCATTCCTGGAGACATATTAGCATGTATATCACTACTATTTTGCAAAACTTGCAAAAATGCGCAAGGTGGTGACATATTTGCAAATTTTTCAAAATAGTAGTGATATATATGCTAACTGAATTTGCATATTTACAAGTTTTTCAAAATAGTAGTGATATACATGCTAATATGTTTCCAAGAATGATATATCTGCAATTTTGCTTGTAACAATGGTTTCTGTGCAAAAACTCTTTATTTTAAACGATGATCAAAATGGCTTTTATAACATTTCTGAAACCCATATCCTTGGTACGGTAGAGGTGTGATGCATCGAGAAGAAAAGGAGTTTGTATAGTTTACACCGAAGCATTGATGGGAAGAGTCTTTTTTTCTTTCTTTTTCTCATTAGGACAACTGCCTACTGGCAGCCAGCAATAATCCTTCTTCACCATCTGGGACCTCACCTGGATGGTGCCACTCCGACCTGATGTTAGATGCCATATGCCACTGGGGCAAAGGCATCGGACATGAGTTGGGATTGTGATTCTGTTTTCCTTCATAGATCATTTTTTACTTATCTTAGGAAAAATTACACATCTTTGTATCACATATATCATTTTTCTTCTTTTGTCTAAATTCTTTCTCTAAATTTTTTCTGAAGTTCAGAACTTTTTGGAGTTGCTCCTTCCTCGTGTGAGTTTATACTACATAATGAAGAGGATAGTTTTTTTACATATTAACTTGTTTTGTCGTTACCTTTCTTCAGTATCTTTCTTGCACAAAGTTACCTTAACCATGCATCTAACATCACTTTGTGAAGATCGACATCATGGCAGAACAGCTAGTCAAAGATTCTGCTAAATCTGTCTTTTATCCAGGTTTCGTGTAGGCCAAAGATCAACTACAATTCCTGCTTAATTAGATGTTGTGGATATGCTCGTATTACACATTTCTCTACAAGTTCAAGAGGTCCACAGCATTTTTGTGGAGACAGATTGATTGCATCCTCAAGGGGCCCAATCGTACTAACCATTGGACTGTTATATACACCTTTTTCAGCTGGACAAGTTCTTATCAGGATGGTTTGAATGCCATAATTTGAGCTATAAGATCTGCACGAATTGTATGCCATCGCTTCTTTCTGATCTTAACGAGGAAAATCTTTATGTTTCCTCAATTTCCTCATCTACCATTGTGGAGGGATGTATGGAAAGGGGAAAGCAGTTTTCCTGTCAAGGGCCACCTGGATTGATGTGAAACACTGAATCCTTGGTTTCTGCTCCATTTTACTTTCCTACTATTTGGATTTTTTTGTTGGTTATTCCTAGGGTTTGGACTGATATGAAACATGTAATCAGGCGAAGCATTTTATAAAAGCTGCTGCATTTTTTTTTTGAAAAATGCCCCCAGACTGAGATGTGTTTTTCCTTCTTTTCACTGATATTTAAATAAGTGATTGCAGAATCCACGGAATTCACTAATTTGCTGTGATCCAAACAGCCTTGTACTAAGTTATTGGAGACAGAAGATAGAATAATTGAACTTGCCTCAACACTTGCTGAATAATCGTATGACATTGCCTTGATTTGAATCCCTGTATCACCAACATTTAAGTTTCAAACATAAGTTCGAAAACATCATTAGTTATGATTTTCTTCATCTTCCTAGTTAGAACAAGTGAAATCGTTCTGTCAAACACACAAGAAAGCCTTTTGAGCATCACAAATATGTAATGTGCAAACCATCATAGGTGGAACAGTGTTGTGTGTCACTACTGCAAGCAATAAACAGTTTTGCATAATTTAATTCATGGGAGAATGATTGACAGTTATTTTATCCTCTGTTTAGGAGGTGTCCTACATTCTTGCTTGCTCAACAAAATGTCATCTAAAAAGAGAGATTTATTTGTTGATCAAGAATCAACATCTCAAGCCATAGGATTTCCAAAGAGAAACCTGCATGACAAAGAGCAGCAGACAGCAGAAGTGCCCACAACGGAATGAGACTCCTCATCCTTCAAACTGAAATTGTATTCCCTGCAAACAGGTAAGTGCATTCAGAAGCAGAGTACAAGAACAGAAGGAAAACTACGAGTTTCAGGATTGGGAAACAAGGAAGTGCTGACCGGTGATGATTTCGATGTAGAAGTGATTCCCCAAGACTAGAGATGATCCCACAGGTGAAATGTGGGGGGACAATGGAAAGCATGACCTTCATCTTTGCATGGAGCTATCTATCTATATATATATATGTACAGGCTGTTTCTTTTGTCATTCCACTGTTGCTGAATCAAACTAATTGATGGGTTGCCAAAAAAAAGAGGTGGGGAAGAAAAGAACGTGAGGAGGTGGGAATAGTGATGCCCCTTCACACATTACCAATAATCTAATCATCAACTATGAAGCTTTTGGCATTCAAAGCCATTGATTAGAGTTATAGATGGAATTTTCATATTGTCGAATGAGTCGCCATCAAGCCAGGTAGCTGGCCAGAGAGCGTTATTTATTTTATATGGATTTGGCCTATCAAATAATAAATGTTCCCTTCCAGATCGGATGAGATTTTATGATGACGACAACGGCCCTATTAAGAGTCCACTGCCAGCCTTTACTTGAGGAGCGATTGGTGAGGCAGCTTTGTTTCATGTGTAGTAGGGCTTTTTCCATTTATTTTTTGTGTGTATATAATATATATACTGTGTTGGCATAGAAAATTGCAGATCCGGTATCCTTTGAGGTATATTTGGCTATATACCTACCACTTTAGGTGAATGTGGTGTCACCTATACCCTCACCATCACCATCCATTTGACACGCTTTAGCAAACTCTGAGCCTGCCCTAATTTGCTGTCAACTAAAATTGTTAAACATGTAGAGGAAGGAAAATGCTAATACAACAGGAATTCTTCCCCTCTTTTTTTCTTTTGTTTCCTTGTAGACCCCCAGGACATGGGTAAATTTGATCACTTCAGTGACTTCATAGAAATTGTCCATCGCGTCTATGATTGTGTGGGTGGGTGGCTGAGGAATCTCTCCTCTCCTCTTTCAACCATATAATTAAACTACTATTCATTTCGGAAAAAAAAATAGAAAAATATCCATCAGAAATTTTTCTCTTTAAAAATCCTCAACCAAAGCTTCCTCCTCGGAAGAGTTATAAAAGTGGGGAAGGTTTTTTTAGTGAGGCTGGCATTGCTTTGTTCACATCTGAAATGCCAAACAAGGAATCTCCACCAGTGGTCCTGATCATTTATTCCCACCATGACTGATGGAGGAGAGAGAGGGGAAGCCAGAATCAGAGGGGTATGTATGTTCATTCATCAAACACAATTTTGAGATGCTTGACGGAATATTTGAGGCATTCTTCTGCATCGCACATAGGTTTAGTAGTAAGTAATGGGGTATATGTAATAACACTATATGCCTAAAGGGGCACAGAAGCAAATGTGTCTCTGAGATCTATTAAATCCACAATGTTCTACATGAGGAGGTATAATTATGCTAAATATCGTATATAAAATCAAGGGAGATCTTGCTGGCATTTGATATAATTCTGTGTACTGTGCAAGATATGAGCATACGCAATGGGACTCGGCATTCTGATACCATAATTAAGAACTGTAGGCCAAGCGTTCCTCCGTCCTCATCCTCACCTCAAAAGACATATTAATGCTCAGGAAATCGCTGAAACTGCCGATGACACAATGTTGGTGAAGGGTCATCTGTGAATGATCAGATCTCATGTGCGTCATTGTGTGCACGACACAGCGGTCTAATCAAAAGCTCCTTTGGCATCATTATTGTGTCGTCTTAAGGGCCCCTTTGGCTGGGCTTTCATCTTTGAGATTTTTTTTTTTTTGATGATCCATGACTGACAGACAGGTCGTATAATCTGTCTCTGTATTTTTTTTCATAAATAATCTCATTTGGTAGTCAACAGAAATTTTATTTTTTATAAATTAACAATTCTATTGTAAATCGCGCCGAGTCGGTGGTGATGACACGATTTACAATAGAATTGTTGAGTAGCATCTCCTCATGCTTACGCGATTTGTATTTTCTTTAATAAAAAAAAAGATAAGTGTAGACATCATCGCCCGTGCCAGGTGAATCTCAATTCCCCTAGCACAGGTGACAATGTTGGCGAGAACGCAAGAATAACATTAAAGAAAATGAGTTATGATGTTGGCATAATGCGTTTTTAATTTACAGAATCTGTTGGTTTAAGATGGTGTAGATGTCAGTGATTCTAATGATCTGAATCCCAAAATTCCTCCCCACAAGTCCAGCCAAACGCCACCTAAGTATAAAGTCATCCGTATTCATATGATCCTTAAGATAAGAGAGGTATTACATGCTTAACGTGAGTTCTTTCAAGTTGGGGAATAAAAAGATAAGTGAATAATTTGAATGCATTAATGTAGGGCCAGAAATTATTAATATGTTCCTTCTATTCAGAATAAACAATTATTGTACTGCCGCAGATGAGAAACGCAAACAAATCAAGAATTTTCCGATTTGTATTTATGTTTATATTCATGTCTCATATATACGGTATATATCCATTTTAAATACGAATGCTAAAAGCGAATCTTTCAGAAAGTTCTTATTAGTAAAGGATCCATACTCGAATACGTGTTCATATAAAGTCCCCGCGGAAAGAGAGACATCATGCTCTTAATAATTTATATTCCTAAGAAGTCATACATACAGAAATCTTATTTCAACTCCTTTCCAATAAATGTAAAAAAATATGTGATGATTTATCAATATAAAAATCCAGTTTTCCAAGTCCAATGGTCCCCCGTATCGGGTATTTGTATTCATCCATATTTGCAGTATACACATGGCTATAATATTCTGTTCCTGCAAGCCGTGGGATGAAGTTATCAGATCAAACGGGAGGAATCCAACGTTTCAAATTGGGGCATGTGAGCCAACGTGCACCATCAATTGTTTCAGAGGACTGGGTTAGATCTCTTCCTCCGTTTCCCATCAAGGTAAGTGTTATGCGTGCACATTCACCGTATGTTCCACTTGGGTCCAAACCAGGACATTTTGTACTCTAGCCTGTGACAACTTGTTTTTTCTGAGGATTTAAGAGATTTGAAATTTTGTTTCACTAGATGGACCCATGACTCTCTGGGGAGGTTCATCCGGAGGGAGTAAAAGGAATTTAACAAACCTGGGGATCGAATTCAGTTATCCCACTGTGAAGTAAAATCCCCCTGTTTCAATGAAGGCCATTTTCATGCTCTCTACTGTCATCCTTCCACTTCATACAGCAGTAGCTCTCCACCCTTTGAACCTGCGTGCATTCTTGTTTTTTCGATGTTGTAATCTAACCTGTCTTCAATGCTTACAGAGATGCAGACTCCTACATCATTCACGGGACCAAAGCTGGCCTCCACAAGTGAATGAAATCTTTCCCTCACTTAGCCCATGACATGATGCAGAGTTAATCCTCTCTCTCTTTTTGGTCTTCCATGGAACATAATCATTAGGTCAAAAACTAGAAACAGTCGCAGTCCCACTGAAGCTCCTGCAGGGGAGCAAAAAGCAGGCAGGAGATATGGGCTTTCACAGAATCATTTCTTTAGCAATAGAGGAATCATCTCACATCATTACTGGATAACCCCCTAGAGATACAAATTGTATACGAACTATATTGACTTCAAATAATCTGCCAAATTGCAGGATAATACCAATACCTATTTGACAGAAAGAATTGTAAACCAACTATCGTCATCTCTATCTTGAGCAATGCACAAGACATTGAGCAAATAAAGGGTGATGTAGCCCCAATTGTATGCTGCAAAAGCCCCTTCAGCGGGTCCCCCAATTTGTCAAAGACATATCTCACAAAGAGCCTACAGTAGTTAGGAGTTCACTACGCTTGAACGCCTAATGCATCACGCTCTGCCTGAAGATAGCCATTCAACTCCAGGTATAGCATAACTTGCTCAACCATGGCGGTTGGTGAAGGGCACAAACCATCCTTCAGTTGGATTACCATCTGCAAAAGAAAGCAGGGCAAAGGCTTTAGTGCTTTACAACCTATGAAATCATTGTTATGACCCCAACGAGCGAAACTAATCTTCCATAATACTCCATACACCTTTTACAGTAGGGTACTCCACCCGACTTCCATAGTAAGATAACTATTAAATGATAGGAAGCAAATTGCCTTAAAGGAGCCATTTACAATCTTGCAGATAGATGAAACCACATTGACAACAAGTACACTTTTAAGGCAGAAAACCAGGAAAAAGAGAAATGTCATGTAATCAATGCCTATGTGCTATAGAAGACACATTATCATGATGGTTTCTCTATTGATTCCATGTGCAGATACAGCCTAAGACACTATGAATATGCCAGAACAGGAGACAATAGGATAAATGAAATCATTCTTGTAAGCGGCTAACCGCTGATGCCTGATGTCATAGAGGCATACAAAGCCTTCAGCTCCTTCTAACTTATGTTCCAATATATCAGGACATGTTTTGCTTTCCTCACCTACCGTTTTAAGTAACTGGTATTTCACAACTTGCAATAACAAGCCTCTCAAGTGCGCAAAATCTGATCTCCCAAGTAAAAAATTTTGTTGAACAATTATCATTGCAGAATTCAAAGGCACATATATACTGACCTCACAATTTAAGGGAGGCTCATATGGATCATCTATCCCAGTGAAACCTGCAGTAAATTTTACAACAATCAGGAAGCATGCAGTATCAAGTTGAGAAAAAGGTAATATTCCAAAATGACGATAGATGGACACCGAATGGTTATTACTTGGGATACTAAAATAACCTAGCAACTCAAAGAACTTACGTAATATAGCAAAGTAGCACTATTTCAACATGTCTGTATTTTTCTCCTTGGTTTGTGTGCTTTCTAACTTTGATCATTTAATAACCATCTCAATGCCCATTGTTTTCCAAATGATTAATTTTACCAGCTAGATGCATTAATAACGGTATACTAGTACCAAATTAGATACATAAGTGGCAAATTGTAACCTAAAAATTAAAAGAAAAAAAATCTGCATTATCACTGTTTCAACATCATGTTGCTACCAAGGGAGTGCCAACAATATGTACACGTACACAAAATCTTGATCAGCAGAGTCCTGAACTTTTAAAGTATACCTTTGATCTTTCCTGCACGTGCAAGCTTGTATAAACCTTTCGAGTCTCTTGCTTCACACACTTCTAAAGGCATGTCCATAAAGACCTGTGTCAATTCATAACTTTTTCAGCTTTACTGAAGCATCAAAGAAGATCATCTTGAAGAAACACTTAAACTATATTCTCAAAATGATTATCACAGTAACTAGTGGAAGCAACAATCCAATTGACAGACTTGAGATTTTACACAAATTACAAATACAAGTGTAAGCAATCACCTCGATAAAGTTAGCCTCAGGTAATAGGGCACGGCATGCATCACGGTCTCTCCTGTAAGGAGAAATCAAACTGGCAATACAGATAACACCAGCATCTGCAAAGAGTTTTGCCACTTCACCTGTAACAGGATAGGACAAACCTGCTCAACTTCCAGGAAACATGCAAAAGTGATTAAAACAAAATATGTGATACAATCCATTTCTTTCAAAACATCTAAACCATGGAGTAGACCATCATACAGCTATACGAACCCCACCTCCACCACTGACCCCACACTGAAAGAAGAAAAGCTTAAATTGTCTCAAGAGCACAACATAAATTCATACAGTTTTTATTGGCCTGTGAATAGCGTACATTTTCTAACACAAAAGCTAATAAAAAAAACCTTTTTGTCACCACTTACCAATTCGCCGTATATTCTCTGCACGATCTTCTGGTTTAAAACTAAGATCTTTGTTCAGTCCATGTCTCACATTATCTCCATCAAGAACATATGATAGAAATCCTCTACGGTACAACTCTCGACTTAATGCACATGCCAACGTGCTTTTACCTGAAAAGCATCCAAATGAAATTCAAAAATGTGAAATGCACTGTCATAGCCAGCTGGACAACTATTCTGCTTCAGAAAACAAGGGGGAAAAGATTCTGGATTCTTTCCTAAGCCACAATGATCACCGCAAAGTAGATTCACAGAGAAGAGCTGTTTAAATGTATATTTTAACTCACTCAAACTAATGTTGAACAGTGTACACGTTTACAATTCCTTGCAAAGTAAAAACTATAAAACCAATAGCTACAGGAAGGTATAAGCCTTCCAGACCAATACAAGTATACTTGATCCAACAACATACCTAGAAAGAATGGCAAATGTTATGATCACGAACAGCTTAGGCCCACCCATTGAACTGCAAATGCAAGTTCAAATTTCAACCCTACCATGGAAGACCCAATACCAGTATATTACCGGCGAAGTAAAAATCATAAGGTATAGGCCGACCTAAGCCCGGATGAGAAAAGAGAAGGGTTTGCGTTAGGTCGACAGCCAGCAGTAAAATCTTGTCACATCTCCAACATGAATTCTGATCTAAATACATTATGTGCTAATGCTAGAGCGTTCCCCGTAAGCGACGCGTTACATCGGAACCCGGATGGAATGACAAGTGAGCAAGGGCTAGCTAGGGCGTTCCCCGTAAGCGACGCGCCGCAATGGCGTCCGATTGCGGTGTCAAATAGGCAAGGATTCTCATGTGGGGTTGGACGCACACGGGTAAAGAAGCAAGTCCAAAAATATAGGTCGTCTAGCTACTTGGAATATAGGAACTTTAACGGGTAAGGGTTTAGAATTAGTTAAGTTAATGAAGGACAGAAGGGTTAACATAGCTTGTCTACAAGAAACTAGGTGGAAATGACATAAAGCAAAAGACATTGATGGATATAAAATTTGGTATACGGGTAATAATAACTCTAGAAATGGTGTTGCTATAATAATAGATAAAAACTTAAAAGACAGAGTTGTGGAAGTAAATATATTGGGGGATAGACTAATGGTAATTAAACTTATCTTAGGTGAGGATATTTTGAATATAATTAGTGCATATGCACCTCAAGTAGGATTAGAAGAGAGCATTAAAAAGTAATTTTGGGAGGCTATTGATAGTTTGATCCAAAATATCCCTAGTGAAGAGAGAATCTTTATTGGAGGGGATCTTAATGGTCATGTGGGTATAGATAATAGAGGCTATGAGAGGATTCATGGAGGGCTTGGTTTTGGCAATAGAAATGATATGGGTAACACTATTCTTGATTTTGCTATGGCCTATGATCTAGCAATTATTAATACCTTCTTTAAAAAGCGGGACGAACACTTAATAACATATAAGAGTGGAACACATATAAGTCAAATTGACTATTTTCTCATTAGGAAGGTCGATAGAGTTTTATGTAAAGATTGCAAAGTTATTCCTGATGAGAGTCTAGCCCCTCAACATAGGTTGTTAGTAATGGATGTCACTATCTCTAAATTCAAAAGAAAGATCATTATAAATAATTATTCCAAAATTAAATGGTGGAATTTAAAAGATAAAAGTTTAGAAATATTTAAAAATCATCTATTAAAGGAAAATATTTAAAATTTAGATCAAGAAACTAATGTAATGTGGAATGATGTTACAAATTGTATAACGAGGATTGCAAAACAACTCTTAGGCGAATCTAAAGGTAAAAAGAATTTAGAAAAAGAGACTTGGTGGTGGAGTGAAGAAATCCAAAATACCATTAGAGTAAAAAAAGAATGCTTTAAAGTTTGACAAACTAACAAAAATGCTCAAACCCTAGAAGCCTATAAAATCGCTAAAAAGAGAGCTAAGAAAATAGTTAGCGAAGCTAAATCAAAGGCATTTGAAGATTTATATAATAAATTAGGAACCCGAGAGGGTGAAAAGGACATATTCAAACTTGCTAAATTAAGAGAAAGGAAAACAAGAGATTTAGATCATGTTCGGTGCATTAAAGGTGAAGATCAAAGGGTTTTAACTAAAGATCTTGAGATTAAAGGGAGGTGGCATAGCTATTTTCAGAAGTTACTTAATGGAGATTCCGTCAAGGATTTATCTTTAGAAGGTACCCAAGAGTCCACAATATTTGATAAATATCAATATTTTAGGCGTATTAAAATGTCAGAAGTGGAGGATGCTTTAAGGAAAATGAAAGTGGGCAAGGCCTTAGGACTAGATGGCTTACCTATTGAAGTATGGAAAGGCCTAGGAGATATTGGTATTCAGTGGTTAACTAATTTTTTTAATAAAATTTTAAAGGAACGGAGAATGCCAGAAGTTTGGAGAAAAAGTGTTGTAGTTCCTTTCTATAAAAACAAAGGAGATATTCAAAGTTGTAATAGTAATCGTGGAATTAAGCTTATGAGTCATACTATGAAACTTTGGGAAAGAGTAATTGAAAAACGCCTCCGTTGTATGACTACTGTATCGGAAAATCAGTTTGGTTTTATGCCAAATAGATCTACTACATAAGCTATTTTCTTACTACGGCAGCTAATGGAGAAGTATAGAGAGATGAGAAAAGATTTGTATATAATTTTTCTTGATTTAGAGAAGACGTACGATCGAGTACCGAGAGAATTGATTTGGTGGACATTAAGAAAGAAAGGAATCTCTCAAGGATATGTTGATTTGATTAAGGATATGTACGGCGGTGCTATTACTAGTGTTCGAACTATTGCTGGGGAGACTGGTGAATTTCCCGTTTCTATAGGTTTGCATTAAGGTTCTGCACTAAGTCCGTATCTCTTTGCCTTAGTTATGGATGAAGTAACTAAACAATTGCATGAGGATATCCCTTGGTGTATGTTATTTGCAGACGATATTATTTTAATTGATGAGAGTATTGATGCTCTAAATGCTAAGTTAGAGCGTTGGAGACTTACCTTGGAGTCTAAAGGTTTTAAAATTAGTAGGAGTAAGTCAGAGTTTATGCACTGTAATTTTAGTAATGGGAGAGTAGTTCAGGAAGACATGGTCCTAATTGATGGACATAACATTCCGAAGAGGAGTAGCTTTCGATACTTAGGGTCTATCATACAAGAGAATGAGGAGATTTATGATGACGTTACACATAGGATTAAGACAGGCTGGTTAAGATGAAGAAGTGCATCAGGTGTCCTTTGTGATCGTCGTATGCCTGTGAAACTCAAAGGGAGGTTTTATAGAACGGCTGTGAGACCTGCTTTGTTATATGGTACCGAGTGTCGGGCAGTACGAAAGGAACACATCCACAAAATGTGTGTAGCAGAGATGAGGATGTTGAGATGGATGTGTGGTAAGACTAAGAAAGACAAGATTAGGAATGAGCGCATCCGTAAGGACTTAGGGATAGCTCTAATTGATAGTAAAATGAGAGAAAATAGACTCAGGTGGTTTGGACATGTGTTTCGTCGCCCTAACTCAGCGCCAGTTAAAAGAAGTGACCAAATCTTAGTAGATGCTAGTAAAAGAGCTCGAGGAAGGCCTAAAATGAGATGGTGCGATGTTATTAGGAAGGACATTAGTTCCTTGAGTTTAAATATGAATATTGCACTTGATAGAAATCTTTGGCGGAACAGGATTCATGTAGCCGACCCCAATTAATTGGGATAAGGCTCTGATGATGATGATGATGATGATGATGATGATGATGATGATAGGGCGTAATGGAAAGGCTGTAAGGGAGCCTCGCAGATTGTTGAATGGCATTGTTTTTAACCCAATGCATCCTGTCTGTCAGCCTATGAGGGCAAAATGGAAAGCCCACCGCATTAACACTAACACCTGGGGGAAGAAAAGAAAAACACCTGCCATTTGAGGTCAATCAAAATTAGAAATCATATTTATTTATGTTAAACGAATCCCTTTAGTGGTCAAAGTTGCACTGTACTCTCTGGATGCCATCTGCTCAAAGAACTCAAAATTGGCCATTACTCTGGAACCATCTTTTGCTCCCAGTCCTAACTATTACTGATCATCCTAAAGCACTGCTTCCACAATTAGGTAACAACCAAGAACATCAGCATGAGTATGTTCAGAAATTAATATGATTAAAAAAAGCATGTCAGGAAGGTCCCAAAAATTTTTAGAATGAAATGCAGATTCAGAAAACAAGAGGGGGGCTCCAAGGGCATGATAGCATTAACAATAGCTTCTGGCAGTTTTAACCATGATCCTATATTTTCAAAGTCTAGGCAGGCTTAAGCCCTTGTTTGTCACCAAGGTAACGAGGATTAAGAATACGTATAAATCTTCCTTCTGGCAAAATATCCAATTCTCATTTTAGTGTTGGTTTGGGGAGGAAATAGGTGTTTAGGATAGAGATCGATTTGTGAATGAGATGAGTATTTGATAACATTACTAGGGGCAGAGTCAAAATAATGAGGTTAACTGTAATTGATAAAAGGACAGTATGTGTGAGAATGGAAAGAAAATTTGTCTTCTTTATCAATCAGGTATGAAATGGGAATGAGCACATTCCCAATAAAAACGGTAAGAGCTTATCCATGGTTTTTCTTCGGTTTTCAACCTAAAAATATTTAAAGGATGGGAATGTGATTAAAAATTGAAAATGGGGATATACATCACTTATCCCATCCTGATGCCAAGCATCATCTAAGGGTTGCTCCATGGTTGTATTATTATAAATTGCAATCAAGAATGAACAACCCCCCACCCAGTCTCCAGACACTCTCATGTTAAAAGCGTTGACCATACTTTACCCCACCTTGTGTAGATTTATGGTTAGCAGGATACTCGGTGGGAAATTTTTGCCACATGTTCATTGGACATAGCCAACTCCAAATAAATAGGGTAATGCTTATAGAGTTGATCCGTTTTCTGAAAATTACATCCAACTATCAAGCAATTCAGACCATTGAGACAACATCATGATTAAGGGCAGGAACTTTAGACTTGGCACAACCTGATGGCTGCAAGGCATAGATTTTAGATTTGGCTTTATTGTAATAGAACAAAACATGCACAATAGGCTTCTAGAGTCAAAGCAGAAATTTCGTTGATGATTGTGAAAATTAGTTCTGTTGAAATCAACCTAGAAATGCACCAAAGGCCATAGTCTGAGATCTGTAGGGCAATGCATGGCATCATTCTGTTGTTTAGAACTATTCGTGTTGAAGGAATAAACAGAAGATAGAAATAGATGCAGGAAGCAGTTGCAATTCAGTCCAGGTGACAAACCTGAACCACTAAGACCTGTGATCCATATAACACATCCTCCCTGCCCAAGTAGCTTTTGCCTCTCAAGCTTCCCAACTGGGCAATCATGCCATAGAATGTTGGTTGACTTCCCAACAGTAGATAGCACTGGATGATCTGCTCCTGTATATGAAATAATACAACAAAACTGTGATTTAGCTACATTCGCCCGTAATATGTCCCTTTACAATATCACACACCACATGCATATAATTCCTAGAGCTTCCCACTTGGATCACTCCCCTAACAAGCTATTCTATAACGAGTCCTCAAGAAAAAATTTCTGGGTATTCTAATATTTGCCGCGGGAGACTGGACGATCACCTATTATCCATGTGAGAAACAAACATCATCCAGCAAATGGGCTTAGCTTCTACAATTTATACAAGAAAAAGATTTATTTTTGCCCCCCGCCCCGAGTATTCTTGGTCCGAATGGTGCCAACTATAGCAGGTCATGATCTCTTATTAGCAGGAGAGGAAAGCCCGTAATGCGGAAAAGAAAGGAGGGGGCAAAGAAGGAAAGAGAAGTACCACCGGAGGCAACGCCGTTGGCGGCACCATCTACGGCGCAATCGCATTCACCTACAACCGGAGATACCACCGGTCCCAACTGGTTGGCCTGGAGTCCCTGGACGCCTCCTCCGGCCGCCAAACCCTCCTCCACATGCCCCGCCCCCACCCCGGGCTCCTCCATCGCCATGATCGGCCGAAATGCCACGGACGACCTCCCCACTTGCCGCAAAGCCCACCTCCCACTACTCACCAGCCGGACCCCGGCGAGGCCGGTGGACCCCAGGTTCGGCCTGCAGCCGCGGAGGGACGAGTGCGAGGGGGAGCCTAACCGAAGAGCGAGGCCCAACCCGGTGGCGATCATATCTTACCTCGTTATTGCTGCAGCAGGTGGAGAATGTGGGGGAGGACGGAGGAGGAAGAGAAGGGGAAATGGCGGGTGTTTATAAGGAGAAGAGGGGGTTGGTGGTGCGAGGTGTCGGTTGGTAAGAAGGGGAGGTGGCGGTGCTTCTGCTGCGGTGCCATTAACGAGAGGAAGACTGCATCGAGATTCCTGCGGCCGCAGCTGGTGCTCTCTCCGTTGTTCTCTCTGCGCGTGTGTGCACGCACGCGCATAAACACAAGACAGAGCGAGCGAGAGAGAGAGAGAGAGAGAGAGAGAGAGAGAGAGAGAGAGGCAACTTAGATGAACCAGGGAGGAGTGAAAATTGGTTTATATTTATTCGAAAAATAGATTGGGGAAATGCCTACTCTAAAATTCGAATATTTTCTTTTTCTATTCGGGATATTTACAAATTTTGAGCAATTTCTCAGTTATTCTCTCCAAAAAAGATATTCTTCTGTATAATTCTGACATTTTTATGTATACGGATGACTACTTCAAGTCTGAAGATCCCACCCATACACTGTGAGGAATAATTTTTTAACAAATCTTGTAGTGAGCACTAAGATATGAATTTCCACAAGTATGTGGGTTAAATCCTTTCCTCTTGCACAGTTAAGAGATTTGAGATTTGATCTTATGATGTTTAAAAAGAAAAAAAAGTGAGGTGCCAACTTAATTAGTTAAAATTTATTGGCTAAAATTTAAGATCCTCAAGCCTCTTGGATTTAGAGGTGTTGATCTAAGACTTTGAGACTAACCATACCTTGCTCATTTGATCTTATGATCAATTGATCAAACAAGCCGAGAGAGGTAACTAGAATAGTTAAAAAAAACGTGACATCATATATATATATATATATATATATCACATGAATATTAAATTAAGTTAAACAAAAATATTTGAAGTTCCATAAGAGCCCCTTTATTTTCAAAATAGGGGAGACGGATATCACATCCGATGAAAGAGAAAATATCGGAGACTATCTCCGCATCTCACACACATCATTTTTAACTAACCTCGGATATCGCATTCGATCCTTTAGGATCGAGTACGGTATCTCCACTCATGAAGGCCTAAAGAAACAAAGGTCATCTGACCTAAAGTTCAGGCAAACTTAACCACGGTTAGAGATTGACGTGGTGGGCTCACCACCTCCTCTTTTGAGGAAGATCTCAGACTTGATCTCGATTTTTTTTATGTTAAAAAATACCTATTTAGACAGAAAAAATTCACCCAAACTTGCAGTCTCAAGGTCCTCAAGACCGGTTCCGAACGAGAAGCAAAGTTGGTCGTGAATCTTCCGTAACTCCTAGGCAAATCAATAGGATAAATTAAAATTATATATATATATATATATATATATATATATATATATATATATATATATATAGATAAAGATGTATATGTATAGAGAGAGAGAGAGAGTGTGTGTGTGTCAGTGTGTGTGTGTGAAGGTCAATAAAATTAAGACGGCTCGAGGTTGAGTTAGAGTCGAAACATATGAGAGAGAAAGTTGGAGTGCTGGATCCAGAAGGTTACAATAAAGTTAGGTTGATATACATTGAATCGAGACCTTTTCTTTTGATAGGTTCATTCAAAATTACACTGACGGAGACACCACAGTTGAGAGAGAGAGAGAGGGAAGACATTTTGTATTGGCCACGTGTGATATTTCACGGGTTAATTAGATAATAGGTTAGAAGAAGTTAACTTGGGTGGACCCGAGTTAACTTATCTTTGCGTCGGAGTAATTTAAGTTTGATAAATTATCTTAATTATGGTCACGTGAGATATTCACGTGAAAAAAGTAAAATGAATTAGTCTCAGATTAAAAAAAATTAACTTTATCTGACTTCGAGTGACACATTTAGACTCTTAAATTTAAAAAAAATTAACTTTATCTAACTTCGAGTGACACATTTAGACTCTTAAATTTTAATAATTCATCTTAATTTAACTTATTCCATTATCAAATTGACCATACAACGTTAGAATGGAATCTTCTATACTGTCTATCTTAGGTGCGCAAATCCAGTGATATTATCCAAGGCAAATATTTGACGCTTCAAAAATCTCACTATTTCAGCATAATATTCTTTTATTTGAGGTAGGTGCCAACAATTATCGATATTTAAAAGTCCACCTAAGATCATAAAAGAAATTATACCCCCACAGAATGTCATCTTCCAAAAGATGAAATTTGTCGGAATCTACCTCGAGTAAGCAAGTCTCTTTAGCGTTGGACGCGTGGCACCGAGAAGTAGTAGATCTTGCAACAAGTCCTTGATTCTTTTATCTGTCTTTTGTTGACGTGAGGTGGTTATTTTTTTCCTCCTTCCGAATGGATTTCCGTAAGAATATTCTGCTTCAAAACTTTTGGATAGGAAGATCAAGATTGTGCTTAGAGAAACATGTAGAAATAATCATGTTAAATGACAAAATTGTCATCCTTACATAAATGTTATCATTAATAACCCACTTGCATAACATAAGTGTAAAATTATCCCTAAGATTAGTTACTATTTGTATCCTCCATTTTGGTCTGCTAAAATGTTACTAAAGAGAGAGAGATAAGAGATATAAAGATGTATAAACAGAAAGAGTTTAGGAAATATTAGAGATACTTTATTTTTTAAAAAATTTGGTTGAAGATTAACTAGGTAAGTAAGAGTGCTAACCTCATGGGATAACAAGGGTATTTTTGTAAGTATTTGCAACTTGACAAAATTAGTAATAGTAACAGGATGGGAATTCTACAATTATTTATTACCATGGTTATTTTTACGAATGTCCCTTCTTAGAACCCACGTTTCACGCTGAGGTAATAAATGGACTACCTTTACTTTCACATTGGTTGATCATTGAAGATGAAATTTTGAAGGATAGGGATTATATATATATATATGGTTGCAAGGCGATAAAGGTTTGGTGAATCATGGACGGGTTTGGACGATAAAAAATGAGAATGATAGTGTTAAAGGCTAAAGAGGGGGAATTGAAGGGGGAGGAGATCGCTAATAATATACTTTTATTATAAATACAGTAATGATTATATTTATACAAATGAAGATTTTTATTGTATGTCGACTATGCATTCATTGTATTTATAAAAATGATGAACGCTGTTAAATGAGCACCGCTACATATTATTATAACCATGTGCTTATCATATTTTACCTCTTGATGGTATACATTTAAAACAGTTTAATGTTTGTACATTTTTATTGTTGGATATCCTCACAGGTAGATATATATAGTAATTATATAGTAAAATACGTTAAGAGTTCGAGGGCGAACCTCGCAGCGAAAATGAGACGTACGCACGTACTACCGAAAGTGAAAATAAAAATACGTGTGTACCTTCATCATTCGGATATAAGGTCGACTATCAGAGTCGACTCCTACCTGTGAATTGTCTCAAAGTCACGCAGTCACTATTAGAGTCGACTCCAAGGTGTTGTTTGGTATCGGGATAAATTTTGAGGAGAATAAGTGTAAGTCATTCTAGGATAATTTATGTCTAGTCTTATTCTCATATACGTTTGGTACACAATGTGTGAAATAGGGTTAGAAAAATGGGGACAAGTCATTCCAACAAAAGGTTGGAATGACTTATCCCCGTTTCTAACCCTAAAATCGGGGTTAACCTTATTTTCTTTAACCCGGGTTATCCCCGCCCATTTTAACGATACCAAACCTAGAATGGGGATAGAGCGGGGATATCCCCGCTCTAACCCCGTACCAAACGACCCCCAAGAATTCACGCTCCAAATTTAGTAGGACTATAGTGATGCTCCCCCCCGAAGATGCAGACCACAACTGTTACGAGACTGGGAAAACCTATGACTATCATCGTGCAGTCGGCTCATCGATGTATTACTCTCATCGTTCCATCTAACACATAGAGGAGAAAGATGAGGAGAGAGGAGGAGTAGAAAGAGTTCGAGAGACGGGATTGTCATAATTGTCACTGGCGTTGTGCGCCCCACACATACAAACTTGGACATTGTGGATGAACTAAAAAAACCCCGTAAACCCCGTTCGCGACATATCGCGAACTCTTCACCAAATCAACTTCACGCTCAACTCTCTTGGGGGCTTATTAGAGGAAGAAGAGGGAGTTGGATTTCTTGGCAACAGAGACTTAGAAAATGGAGGCGACGTTGGTGCGGAGGAGGAGAGAGAAAGAAGAAGAAGAAGAAGAAGGGGCCGTTGCTCCTTCGCTCAAAATTGCAGGAGGGTGTGGAAGAAGAAAGGAGGGCGGAGCCCCTTGTTCGCACGCACCCGCGGGAGAGGAAGAGGGGGCGACATTGTTGCCATCACGCACGCAGCATAAGAAGAAGAGGAGGTAGTTGAGGGGGAGCCTACGAGAACACTCTCGAAGGGCTCCCCCGACGCTTGTTCGCGCAGCCATGTCACTCGAGTGGGGTGCACGCGGGGTGCACCGACGCGCCTTCCCGCTTGGTGGCTCCGCTGGGCGGGCCCGATGGGCACCAAGCCCATTAACATTTATATCTACTTAATATATTATTCCATATCACTATTTTATGTATAACATGGAATGCAATAAGAATATTATTTTTTATATGTGTAACCACAGAAATGTCACTCTTTCATACATATTAATTAGTATAATCTTACTGCATAAGTATAGAAATGCCCCTCCGACTCCATCTTATGTAACTTGCTATGAGACCAACATAACAAACTCAAGCTGTAATCGGAGTGGAGTTATAAGATGTTCACAATATCCTCGTTAATTGGTTGAAAAATACCTCACAACGTTTGAAATGCTACTCAACTATCCACCGTCGGTGGGGGTGTCAACGGGTCGAGCCCTTATCAGGTTTAAGTCGGTTCGATTTGAGTCTGACTTATTAATATTAAAATTTGAGTCTGATTCGAGTCTGAGTTATATCGAGTGAGGTCAGATCGGATTTGACACTATTAAAAAATATAAAGTCTGATTAAGATTTAATTTAACTTAAAATTTTAAATAAAAATAAAAATTAATAAAAATTAATATATTTAAAAATATAAAATTTACAATATCACTAAATTAATTAAAGTTTTGATGTTAAATATTTAATTGGTTCGAAAAGATAGTTTTTAATTTTTTAATTAAGTAAAATAGCGTAATTGTAATCAATTAATTTTTAAAATTTAAATGGAGAATAAAAAGAGAACGGGCCGAGTCGACCCGTGGATCGAACTCAAAATCTAAGTCCAGTCCGTGAGCCTAATCAGGCTGAGTTTTTAGACTCGACTAAGAACCCGCGGATCGGAAAAGGTCTTGCGACCCAGTCCGAAATTGGACCATACCCGCGGGTCAATCGGATCGGCTCGACCCATTGATAGCTCTGATCATTATTTATTTTTGAACGAGAAATAATAGAGACATATTTTTTGCACTAATATTTATGTTTCGATTTCTTTAATTACACATGTATTTATGATACTAACTTTATATTATTACATGTTTTTTATCTTGATTGTTATAACAATCAAGATGGAGAAAGAGAGAGTGAGTCTAGACTGGCCATAATGTCTCGACTATTTTGGACCTAGCCACCTGAAACCCATGGCAGAGACGCACCGGACTTGTAATAAGTAGTTCCCAATTCCAACCGGACGAGTGAAAAATAAATCCACACGTTGCAGCTATAAAAATCTTATGATAAAAACTTAATATGTGATTAATTTTTAAATGTTAAAATACAATAAATATATATATATTATTAAAATAAATAGATATTATTTTATAATTATATATTATAAAAATATATATGTAAAAATCCTAAAAATAATCTAATCCACATAAACGTCTAACATGACCGAAACGAGCACTGGAGAAGGCGAGGAACCCAGAAATGGCGGCCCCCCCTCTGCACCACCTCTCGCCATTCCTAAACGCCGCCTCCCCTCTCACCCCGTCGAGGGCGGCGCCCGCCGCTCTCCGTCCACAGCCAGGAGCCTTCATTCCGACCATGTCCGACATCGAGGCGGCGGCCCGGGCGCAGAACCTACGGCTGGAGCTGCGCACGTTGGGGCCCTTCTTCCGGGTCCGGGGGCTGAGCCTGGAGAAGGCCGGGGTGGAGCTGGGCAGGGCGGAGGGCGTCGTCCGGCCGTGGGCGGGCGGGCGGGTGCTCCACCTCGACTCCATGCGGATGAGCAGGGCGACCCTGGGGCTGGACCGGTCCATCTTCGGTCTGGGGCTGTTCGTGGGCGCCGCTGCCGTGCGGCACGGCTTCGACCGCGGCTGCCGCAGGGCGGAGCTCCTCGCCATCAACGACACCGATCTCTACCACTCCAAGGTACGCACCGATATGCGCTTCGTCTATCTGATTGCGCTGCGGCATGGCCGTTGTTGTGTTTAGGCGTCAAAGGTTAGACTTTTTTCCTCTTTTTCCTCTGACGGCGTCGAGGGGCAGCTGGTCAGGTTCTACACGAGGATGGGGTTCAGGGCGGTGCGGGAGGTGGACGGGTCGTCGGCGGGGGACCTGCCGCACATGCTGGTGTGGGGCGGGAGGGGGACTAGGATGGACGCCGGCGTCGAGGAGCTGCTGGTGAAGTGGGGAGGCAGGTTCCGGCCTCCTCCGAGTTGACGATGCGCATTTGCGTTGGGCTGCTGGCATATGGCCCTTGCTGAATTGGTCGGCGTGTTTCCAACTGTTTGATGTTTTGCCCACAAGAACTCTCTACTTGAGTTGCCTCTTGCGTCAGAGAAGGCAGAGATTTGAATGTGTGGAGTCTGTGGACACAAGGCGGAGGATTTGCCTTGGGATTTTACATATATACACCGCAAGAAATGAATAATTATTTAAAAAATATTTCCCAAAAAAATGTCGTTTGATATCGGGTTAGAGCGGAGATATCCCCGCTCTAATCCTATTCTGCGTTTGGTATGACTAAAACGGCCGGAGATAAGTTGGGTTAAGGGAAACAAGGTTAACCCCGATTTTGGGGTTGGAAACAGGGATAAGTCATTCCAACTTTTTGTTGGAACGACTTATCCTCATTTTTTAAATTCTATTTCACCTTTTGTGTACCAAACGTACATGAGAATAAGACTAGACATAAATTATCTTAGAATGACTTATACTTATTCTCCTCAACTTTTATCCCGATACCAAACAGCACCTAAACGTTTGGTATCGGGATAACTTAAGTGAAGAATAGATATAAGTCATTCTGGATTAATTTATTCTTATTCTTATTCTCATGTACGTTTGATATGCAAAGTGATAAATATAAAAATATTCCTATTCTTCGAAGGGATACTCGTAAAATATTCCTCTTATTTTAACAATTTCAAGATTGTCATCTTTATTTTGTTACTGTTAAAAGTAACCCTCCTCAATGAACATTAGTAGAGAATTGTCCTCGAGGTTAGGTGCGATTTAGGATATCCGTTATGATCTATAAAATTAAAATTTTAACAAAAATATCCCTATCAAAATATAATTCTCACCAGCACATTGTGTTCAAGAGAGAGGATAGATATGTGAAGAGAGACGATAAAGAGTTTAAGAGAGATTAGGAGTATTTTGATTTTTTATCGAATTTGGTGAAAGGTTAATCAAAGTTAAATAAGAGATTTTAATAATAAAACACTTATGACGAGTGACGATAAGGGCATTTTTGAGAGGATTGCGATGTAATGAGATTATTTATAATAATAGTAAAATAAGGATAACAATTCTGTAATCGTTGAAATAAGAGAATTATTTTTTACAAATTTCCCAAACTTATTGTCAGGTATATTCTCATTTCTCACTACAGGATGCACTCTCATTTTTCTTTCTTAGAGAGGGCTTTTTCTACAATGTCCTGATCGTTCTATCTTTCTCTGGTGATTTTTATTAATGGAGGAGCAATAATATCTTTACGGGTCCTCCACATGCAACGCAAGAATGTATTTTTTTTAAAAAATGTTTTGTATTATCTAATTATATTTCTATGAATACCGTATAACCGTACTGTACAATCATAGTATCGGATTATACATACCCTGACCAGAGTCTCAGTCATGGTAACCAATTGTAAGTAGTAAGGTTGTCAATTGGTAAAATTCAAGATAAGTCCGACAATAACTCAATTACACGAATACTCATAAAATGCCACTCTTATATACATATCAGTTAAAATAATTCCACTACGCAAACATAAATGCAGAAATACGCCTTTAGTTAATTGTTGTTCAAACACACACAAATACACGTAACAAAGGAATATCTTTATGTTTATAAAGCAGGGTTATTTTCACACATTTGTTTGCACAATACAATTGTTTTGAAATATATGTAAAAATAACCGTTCACATATGTAATTATAGAATTATTCATCTTATTTTAATATTATTGTTGAGCTTCGTATCCAGACACCGGCTTGATTTGGTTATGATTGGGTCTTGATTTGGCTATGATTGGGTAGGAACATCCGATGAGTAAGAAGTCCTTGGGCCGGGTGTGGGTCACACGATGCTCTTAACTCAGGTCATATTTGATAAGGCCCTCTTTGATAACGGGGCAGGGCGCGAATAACCATCACTATTCTAGCGGCGCATCCCGATTGACCTTTGATAACGGGCTTAGAAAAATCCGCTCGATAACCTGGATTGGGCGTTGTTCGCACGAACAACCAATTCCCGCTGGGAGGTCTAATACGATAGCGGGGTAGGGTTGGCCGAATGTAAGAGAGGCAGATGGAGTCATTTCAAAACTCGCCTTTCCCCTTCACATCTGCCTGCCACAACATCCTCATTGCGACTAGGGTTCACGCGTGCCTCCCATCGACTGCTCCCTCTCATGGGTGCCTCCCATCGGCTAGGGTTACTGTGTGTTGCAGGCGAGAGGACGCGACGATTGCTGCACGTCGGCCTCGCTGTGCAGCTACGACTACGGTTCTATTCTTGTCCCGACGAGATGGGATGATGTCGAGACATCCTTCGATGAGACGAGACGTGATGATACTGTAAGTATGCCACTACATCCCACCTTAAAAGTAGGGTTCCTCTACAAGAAGGCAAGCAATGGTTGCAAGCATCCGCGGAGACGAGGTTGCCTACCTTCCTTCCTCTGTGCGAGCTCCTTTCACCGGTGGGTTCGACGGCATCCATCGTATCGTTGATGGCCTCAAACGGAGCCAGTTATTCACTGGTATTGGGCATTCTACTCCTACCTCAATCTACTTTATCAGTTGATCTGTGGCCGCCATTCTTTCCATCCCTTTTACCCCTTGTATAAGATACGTTTATATACGACAGTCATATGTGTGCAGATTGATTTCCCCCGTTTTTTTCCATGCTGGATGATCTATTTGCTTGGGTTTTCTTTCTCATTTATTTCTGACAGTGTTGTTTACATAAGGCAATCCATGATTTCATGAGTTTACTAGACTACTAATTTTTTAGGAAGACTTTATGCGAGTGTTATAGCTGGATTTACATTTGCAAAATTGCCTAGTAATTTATTTCATTGCTAATCCACTAATTATATTTCGTTCCTTTGATCCCATTTACATATAAATAGTGTACGAAGGTTGAGGAGGAGGAAGCTCGTCATGTCTTCAGCGAGTAAGAATAAAACTTATTTTTCTTTTTGTCGCCTGACACTACTGCATATTTTCAGATTTCACTTTTGCTTTATATTTTGTTATTACTGATTTTGTTTATACTCATCCATATTTTAGAAGTTAAGTAGGACGGTATGAATCTGTACATCAATACATATGTGTTGATTTGAAGTGCCGTGTGTAGTCCAATAAGATTGAAAATTTAAAAAGTTTAAGTGCCTATGTCGAACAGATCGGATTTAAGGGATGTAGTCTTTCTTCGTATATTTGCCCATGTGTAGTTATCCTTCATATATAGATGCCACATTTTTATGTTCTTTCATTTATGTGTTTTCAAAATGTCAAACTTAAATGTGACTTGCATTGACTTTTGATAGTAGTCTCTGGTTGTTTTGACTAATGGCCAGTAAAATTAAAGGATATGAAATGATGTGTGCATTGCAGTATTAGGTGCTCTCCTTTTAGATAATATAAAAATATTAACATCTGTATTGATTACTCCAACCAAACTGGGCATTAAGATTAAGTACACATACATGAGATTGAAAGTAGTCTGGTCCAATTTATGATTAGGCAGATTACATAGGTGCCAATCCCACCTTATGTTTCGTGTGTGAAGAAACACAATGAAAATAAGAATACATCAGATGACTAATCATTTTAGTGTAGGGAACCTTTTTAGAGGAGAAAATAAGTCTATTGAATTATTTACTTCCTTCATTGACATGTGAATGACAGAAAGTGCTTACTAAGCTTTAAATAAGAAAATTGCAATTTATGGGACATGTTGAAAGTTACCGCATTAAATATTATATTCTCAGCCTTAGTAAATTTTAGAGCAAATTTTCTTAAAGGTGGGGGAGGAGGGCAATGCACCCATGGTAAAAATATAAATGTTGAAGTTTCTTAGACTAAGACTACACTATGTGCATAATTGTGCATATATATTTCATAGTTTGAAAATATAACATAGATAAGCATGTGCACATCAAAAAAATTTACCATCCCCCTCACCTTGATGGAAAATTTACTGCATCTACTATTCTCCATGTTGTATTAGCAACAAAAACTAGTATTACAAAAAATCAGAACAATACAATTAAGTTTTATGATAAAATTTGATGAGCAACACTTCGCATGAATTAATATCTTTAATTCTACATGACAATTAACCGTCAGAATTTAATTTATCATGGACGTACGTGTATGACTAGTGGCTAGGAATATTTATATATATAGAAATATGTCTATTTATCATTTGTGTATATTTATTTCAATAATTAATCCTAAAGATAATTTAAATTAAGTCATCTCGTTGATATATATAATTTACGTTCTAATGTAGGACTTAAAATCTATGCAATCCCAATTTTATAGTTAAAAGGGAGGGGGTGGGCTTGACATTTAGAGCAAAAGTGAGGGATGTTTTTTGTTATTTAATCATCCCCTATGACAACTATCCCTTTTTTTTGGAAGATAAAAGGGAAACTAGAATTAACGAAGGTTAACAGAGTTTACAGCCTGCATAATACAAGTGGGGATTTCAGGGAAAGACCAGAATCTAATGGTTTTGAGCTTGAGAGCCTCTTTTGCAAGAGCATGGGCCATCACATTGGCCGCTCTAGGAGTGTACTGCACTTGGAAAGTATGGACAAGCAGACTCCTGCAATCTTGGATGATTGATAAGATTCTCCACGGGGGAGGGGAGGAGCCGTTGATGTACTTTACCACAGTAAGTGCATCGCCTTCAACAATTACTTGCTGGGACAGGGAGGCCGCTAACTTCAAAGCTTGGAGAAATGCTAGGGCCTCGGCCATTTCTGGGGAGAGGACTTCGGGCAGGAATTGCTGTGAACATTGGAGGGGGGTAGCTGCAAGGTTGGTGAGGATAATACCAAGTGCTCCCTGGCCAGCTGTGAATGCCGCATCCACACTGATTTTGAGGAATTGGCCCTCGGGAGGGCGCCAGGTGACTTGCTACTGTGGGGCTGGTTTGCTGCAGTTGGCCTTGTTTCGTGTCCAACTGTGATGGTTCATCATGGCCTTGAAGGTGGTGGAGCTCGAGTGTTCCTCAATGCCATCAGACTTTCTTGCATCTTGTTGTCCATATTTGCCATATTAGTATACATAGCACATGGAGATGACATTAGTGTCATGTCTATCTGTTGAAAAAGGAGGGATGGACCATTCTTGGATTCTTTCCTCAAGTTCCCTGGGATCCTCGGCTGAGTGGTAGTTGAGCGAGGACATCTTCCAAGTAGCTCTTGTAGTGTTGCAGTAGAACAGCATATGTTGGATAGTTTCCACTTCAGTGTGACATATGGGGCAACTAGGGTCGACATTCTTGTTGCTCATGGCAATTCTGGAGTTGACTGGAACAGCACCCACTATGCATTTCCATATAAAAATAGAGACCTTGGGAGGAATAGTGTTGTAGGTATTGGGGTTCTGGATAATCTTCCAGATATTTTGATTTGTGGATGAGGATGGGAGAAGGGATTTCTCGACTATCATTCTGTATGCTGATTTGATTGAGAAGTCCCCATTCTTGGTGAGGCTCCAAATGTTAATGTCTCCCTTGGTGTAAGTCTGTTGCGGCAGATTGATTTTCAGGATGTCCTGCACAGTTTCTTCCTGAAAAATAGACCTGATGAGAGGTTGATTCCATTGGTGGTTGGAAATCAACTGAGAGACTAGGTCTGGGGGGTGCTGTGTGAGGTCACCGAGGGGTGCAGAGGGCTAATTCTGTCTGGTATCCACTTGTCTTCCTATATGCTAGTGCTCCGCCATCTTGGACAAGTTTGAGAAGCCCTTCTTTAATCTCTTTTCTGACAGATTGGATTGCCGTCCAAATGTGGGAGCTTCTAGTAGGTTTCTTAGCTGTCCAGAAGTCCTGGCCTTTTAGGTATTTGGCTCTCAGGATGCTAGCCCACAAAGACTGCTGATCATTAAGGAACCTCCAGGCTATCTTCATGATGGCGGCCTTATTATAAGTTTGGGGAGTCTCTGAAACCCAATCCCTCGGCCTTCTTATGAAGTTTGATCTTCTCCCACTTACAGAAGTGGATTCTGTGTTGGTTAGGGTCTGCCCCCCACCAGAATTTGCATTGGAGTTGGTTTAGCTTATGTATAATGCCTTTTGGGAGGAGGGATGTGGCCATAATATGGGAGGGAATGTTGGAGAGGGTAGTGTGAATGAGGGTAGCCCTCCCAACAGGAGACAAAGTTTTGCATTTTCATTTGCCGAGCTTGTTCCTGATTCGATTTTCCAGAAATTTGAATTGTTGGATTCTGCTCCTCTCATGCCATAGGGGCACTCCAAGGTACGTCTCTTTTTTTGGGAGACATGTTATGTGGGTGCTCTGGCAGATGCGCCTTTGCAAGGAGGAAGATATATTGGGACTAAATATGAAACCCGATTTCTGTCTGTTGGGGTACTGACCTGACCAGGATGTGAATGTTTGAAGGATTTCCATGTATTCATTGATCTCCGTTTCCTCAGCCTTGCTGAAAAGGAATATGTCGTCAGCGTACATAACATGTGTAATGCTGGGAGCTCTGTTGTTGACCTTGAAGCCTTGGATCTTACCCTCCTCCAGTCGGTCTCTGATCAGGTTGGTGAGCACTTCGGCACACATGATATACAGGTAGGGAGATAGAGGGCAGCCTTTCCTGATTCCTCTGGTAGGATTGGTAATACCTGTAGCTTCCCCATTGATGTTGACAGAATAAGTGGCAGTGCTGATACACTGTAGGACAATCTTCCTGGATTGAGCAGAGAATCCCAGAGATTCCATGGCTGCATCGATGAAGGGCCATTCAAGGTTGTCATACGCTTTGCTGATGTCGAGCTTAAGACCGAAGAAACATGTCTTTCCTTGCTTGGTTATGATAGAATGCATCAATTCCTGAACAATAATAATGCAATCAGAGGTAAACCTATTAGGGAGAAAAGCATTTTGGTTAGAAGAAATCACTTTATGGAGGATTGTCTTGATTCTGTTGGCCGAGATCTTGGTAATAAGTTTATATAATACATTGCAAAGGCTAATTGGTCTATAGTCAGAGGGGGTGCAGGCAGGTTATTTTTTGGGGATGAGTGTGATGTGTGTATGATTGAGGTTGGGGGGGAGTGAGTGACTATGGAAGAAGGAGGTGATGAGGTCCGTGCATTGGGTTTTGCAGGTTGGCCAGTATTTTTGTTAGAATAATGGTGGGAAACCATCAGGCCCGGGGGATTTTCTTGGGTTCATGGTGTGGAGGGCTTCTTCAATTTCTTTGATGGAGGGGGGGGGAATGGAAGTACTTGTCTTCTGGGTGGGATATGGTTCTGGTGGGGGTGGGAAGGTGCCACGGGGGAGGGGTGGGTATGGAGGATGTGTATAGGTTTTTGAAATGATTTACAAAAGTGTCTTTGATGATTTGGATTTCCCCTGACCAGCTGTTATCCGCTAGCCTGACCCAGGTGAGCCTGTTGGAGGTTCTCCTATTGAGGACTTTTGTGTGGAAATATTTAGTGCATCGGTCACCCTCCTTGAACCAGTGGGCCTTGGCTCTTTGCCTCCAGAATTCCTCTTGCATCCTCACTTGTTCATCTAACTGGCTTTCCAAAATGGGTTCTCTCTTAATATTCTCTTCTGTGAGAGGAAGAGATCGGATCTGCTGCATTTCTCTTTTGATACCATCCATTTTGTGAAGGGGGTCTTTGAAGCTTTTCTTCCTCCAGTTTCTGATAATATTTTGAATTTGCTGGGTTTTCTGGTGGTAGCTGGATGATAATGGGGTAGTATTATTCCAGCTGCTGTGAACCACGGCCTCAAAGTCTTTCCTCAATGTCCACATGGATTCAAATTTAAAGGTGTGTCTTCTCCTTCTGATGCTTCTTTGCAGGTTAGTGTAGATGGGGTTGTGATCACTGACAATGTGGGGAAGGTGATGGATTGTTGCCTGCAGAAATAATATCCTCCACTCGACATTGGCCATTGATCTATCTAGCCTTTCTCTAATATGCCATTTGGCCATCCTTCGGTTTGTCCAAGTGTATGCCGGCCCATCGTAGCCCAAATCCAGCAAGCCGGCATCTAGTGTAAAGTTCTGGAAATCTTTAATCTGCTGGGAGCTGACAGAGGAGCCACCAGCTTTTTCACTTGGCCCCAAGATAGCATTCATGTCTCCCGTGATCAGAATTGGACCTTTATTGTTGTTGATGAATGCTGCTAGTTCTTTCCAAAAAGCATGTCTGCTTGATCTTCTAGCTGGAGTATAAACATATATGAGCCTCCAGGGAGTCTGGGGGGGGTCTTCAATCTTCAGTGTAATCCAATTTGCAGCGGCTTGAATGACCTGAGCTTGGATATTGGGGTTCCACCACACCCAAAGACCTCCTGATCTGCCATCAGGATCGATAACATGGTAGGACCCCATGCTTTTGGCAGCAAAGAAGAGGGTACTGGTGGAGGGGGAGGCTTTGGTTTCGGACAGGAAGAGGATATCGGGTTTGATGGAGTGGGTTATTTGGTTTAGGTATGGAATTGTGGAGGGCCCACCTACACCCCTACAATTCTAGGAAAGGATCTTCATTTTGCCCCCGGCGGCTCGTTATGGTTAGCCGCGGTAACCTTGTTGTTGGGGTGGTCGGTTAGAGCAGTAGGGTTCTTCTCAGGGGCTGGGTGTTTTGAACGGGCAACTTCTTTGGGGTTCTTGGTTCTAGTTTTTTGAAGGGGGTCAGTTGAGGTTTTTCCTGGATGGAAGGGTAGGTGGGAGGGGGTGGGAGGTTCGACTTTGGCTTTTTTTGGTATTCTTTCCTGTGGTGTTTCGGGGTCAGTGTTTCCTTTTCGTTTTCCTTGTTTGAGGATTGAGGTGGAAGTGGTGTTTATGACTTGGTGGGGGGGAATTCCCGAAAGGGAAGTGGGGGGGGGGGGAATGTGGGGAGGGGACTTGTTCAGGGGGGCCGTGAGTAGGAGGGTTTGGAGTGGGGTATCTAGTACTATAGGTGGGAGATGACTTGGGGTATTCTGAGTGGGTATTGTTGGGGTTTTTGTGGGGAATTCTAGGGCTGGGTGGATAGGGTTGGTTTGGGTTAGGTGATTGGTTTTTTGAATGGGTGTTGGCTTCGAAGGTGTGGAGGGGGAGGGGGGAGCTGGATGGTGGTGGTGCTTGGCGAGAGTTGAGGATTGAGCCTCCTCTTCATTGTGGACTGGGATCTGTTCAGGTGGGTCTCTCTCTAGGAAGAGAGCTTTCTGACACCTGGGAGGCGGGTGTTCTCCTACAGACTCCGATGCCTCCTCTGTAGAGTTACTTTCACCCCTGCTGCATTATGGAGAGGGGTTACGATTCTTGTTGAGATCCTTTAGACTGTGGGGGGGGGGGGAGTTTACCTTCAACCAATCTCCATACTCGAATTCTATCATATCTATCAATTCTTGTCTCAGCTAAGGGGAATAGGATTGTTTGATGTGCCTCTTCAATTCCTCCAGCTCTTTGCAGCTTTCAGTGTCATGGTCCATGCAACCGCAGTAGTGGCAAAACCAGGGCAGACGCTCGTATGCCACTTGGAAGGACCGAATAGAATTTCCTGGGAGCCTAGCTTGGATATTTGTCTTGAGTGCCTTGTTGATGCTGACTGATACCTCGATTCTAGCGAACCATCCCCAGGAGGAAATCTCTCTAGGAATAGGAGCATAAGGCTCCCCCAGTTGATTTGCCAGCATTTTGACTGTGGAAGGATTGAGAAGTTCCTCTGGCATATCATAAATCTGGACCAAAAGGTCGGCTTTTGTGAGGGAGTATTGAGTAGGTGACATGAATGATTCCCCCCTCTGTAGAAGCACAATATCCTTCTTGAAAAATCAGGGTGATCTTTTGCATATGAGTTCCACCTCTTGGGGATCAGTGAAACGAACAATATATGAGTCGTTCGGCTAATCAATGAGTTGTCACTCACCTTTGGGTTTCCAGAGATTTTCCATCCATTCTTTGAGGCCTGCGACTCTGATTTTGGATTTTGACAGTATTTTCACCACCAAGGAGCACTTCCAGCGATCCCGGCCTGCTTGAGCGGAGTCTGATACATCGATCACCTCTGTAGACTTCTCACTGACCATTAGTTGTCTGAAGCGCCTCCTGATTGTTTCTTCGTCTTCCTACATCGGCTCACCTTCGCTGTCAGCCATGAATCTTGCAGATGGAACAGGGTCAGGGGAGGGTGGAGGGACCAGCGGGTAGAGGGGAGGAGACGAAAAAGGGCGGGCTAGAATAGACGGGCTTACGCCGGCAGAGTTTTACGAAGTTAAGAGCAGGGTTGGGGGGGGGGAGGTAGGAAGGGAGGGTGGAGATGAGAGGGGGGGTCGTCTGCGAGAGAAAGGGGGGGGAGGGGGGGGGAGAGACATTGTCTTAGTTCGGGGTGAATGGGGATGGGGGAAGGCCGAAACCGCCAGGAAGGAGGTGGATGCAAAGGTTGGGGGAAAATAAAGGGGAGAATTTGGGTTCCAGGGGGGAAGAGGGGCCCGAGGCTAGATGGTGGACAAGGTTAGGGGGTTAGAGGGAGAAAGGGGTAGGGGGAGAGGGGCAAGGGATTCGAAGTGTTACAGGCTAGCCGAGAGAACCGGGAGGGGGGACTTGCCGGGGAGGGGAGAGATGGAGAGTGGGGGGGTGGATGGGCTAGGGTTCCGGTGTGACTCGAGGGAGTCCATCGACGGCTCCGGAATGAAGAGGGGTCACTCCGTCAGTAGGAACAGAGAGGGGGGGTGTTGTTGGGGAAGGGAGTGGTCGGAGAGTGGAAGGGAGGGGGAGGGTTTTCAGGGTTCCGGTGAGCTCGTGAGAGATCACCGAGGGTTCCAGATGGGGAAACTCCGTGGAAGAATCGTGACAACTATCCTTTGGGTTGTTAACAAAGCATGTGGAATATGCCCTATTTTTTAACAAATTCAACCTAGAATGAAGTATGCGTTATCAAATTAAAAGTAGATTTTTACAGGGATATCTTATCCCACTTTAAACCCGGGTAGGCTATCCTAACCGTTACCAAAGGAGCCCTATCAACGTAGATGGCGTATTCCACTTATCCGTATGCGTATTCTGTCTTGTTCGACAAAAATAAGATCAAAAATGGACTGTTCGAACATGGTTATTCTAGTGATCAACAAAGTCAGTTTTGAATGGTACCGGTGAATAAGGGCTTGTAACAGGTTAATATGGTATTCTATTCGACATATTCACCAATTAAACAGGGTCTCGAGAGTCGAGAGTCGAGAGTACAAACTTACCTGATCCGAGACGGGGGTGAAGTCCATATCAAAAAAAAAATATGGGGATGCCTTTCCCTTGGAGCCTTCAAGAAGAGAGAGACCCAAGAAAGTACGTTGATACTAGAATCTAAGCACGTGCTGCTCACTAAACTCTCTCCCCCCCTCTCTCTCCTTCTCCATAGTCCTCTTTCCTCCTAACTTCTTGCTCAATTCTGATTTGATCGTCAGAGGATTTACACACTGGGATCTACCCCTCGGGACTAACTTCTGCAAGTCGAACTAGAAAAGAAGAGAGGAGAATTGCTAGAGGTTGACCTCAACTAACTTCCCACCCTGATCATTGGATGGTTTTCAGAGCTTCAGACTGGATCACCTCAACTCGGCTCTTGACATATGGACCCGACTGACGCATCAGTTATTTTAAATAACATTCTTATGTTGCAATGCTTGCAAACTACTCCTAACGCTAATGACTGTTAATATTCGATTAAAATATCTTATTTAACCCTAATTAATCGTTAACCAAGTTTGAAAAAGAACTAAAACACCCGTAATCTCCCCTAAACTCTATACACCTATCTCTTCATCTCTTCCTCTCTCTCTCTCTATCACAATGTGGCGATCAAAATATTCTATATGAATATTTAGTCTAAAAGCGTAATTTTATTGATGAAAACAAAACATTATTTACATCTTGAATGAAGACTAGCCGCAAGAACATTTTTGGCACCATATTAAAATAAAAAGGTATTAAAAGTAATATCAAAAGAAGATAAACAATTTTGCAATCAAGTATTTGAAAAAAGTTAATTTCACAAAAACCTCAATTATTCTCGTACTAATGAAGTAAGGAGTCAAAACATTAATAACATATTTTACTCTAGTTAGATTTCAACTTGATTGGTTTCTTTTTTTTTCTGACGGCCAATTAAATCTAATGGGCAAGACATTTTGTCAAATATGTTTATATCCTGAAATTATGTTCGATTAATATATATCTAAAAATGGAATTTCATAATTATGCATGCAAGAGGTTATTTTGGCAACTATCTTCTTCCACACCCACACCCCCCCAATAGAACTTTCTGCCCCCCCCCCCCCCCCCCACCAACCCCAACATGAGATGAGGTGTTCATGCCAGCAGCCAGCTTGATAGAGGATGGCTCCTCGTCACATAGATGATCCGCTTCCGCGGCCTGTTTAAACTGCCAAAATACAAAGATGCAGGCAACCACGGTGAGCAGTAAGTGTATTGGATGAATAAAACATAAGCAGATCAAAACATTATGAAACTCGGAGAGACTCCTCTCGGGAGGAAGGAATTACAAGGCTATCTCAAGTCAAAAAAAAAAAAGCTGAAAGAAAAAGGGAAAAAATAAACAGAAGAAAAAAAAAGGGTGTACCCCACCCCCGTAGAATCGATCAAATCCACAGCAATCTAAAACTTCAACAAAAAGAATTAAACTGTGGAAACATTTATTGCCTGTTTCCTTGTCAGCACCGAAGTAGAAAGGGATGAGAAAATTTTGGTCCTGCCAATCGATCAGAGCAGTCAGGGCTTGATAGCAACAGCCAAACCAAAACGAGGATGCTTGTCCAGAGCTTTGGTGTCTAACTCCCCGGAGATCGTCAGCACATTGTTTGGCTTAACTTGATGCTGCAGCAGGGCCCCCAGCTTCCCATTGTTATTGAGCCTCGTCTTCACTGTGGTGAGCGGGTCCAATTGACATAAACCACCAACGGTGAGTGTGTTCTCATTGGTAGAAAACTTCCTGGTGACCTCTCCCACTACGGCACTCGTCGGCATCTCAGTAATATGACGCACATAGGATGCCCTGAGCATATCACCCTTGTCCAACCTATTAGATAAAAAAAAGTGAGCTAAAACCAGCGAGCATGCGCTTATACTTTGTTTAGGCTGATCAACTTATGAAAGAACGGGTTGGCTGCAAATGGCAACTCACAGTAGTAGTGAAACGGTGTTGTTTGATTTCGTCAGGCTGAGGCCAGCATTGTATTTGGTGAAAGTCTTTGAGCCTGTATCAAAACCTGCTTCTGCACCGAATACGATGCCATGAGAACCAAGAGTTCCGGATATGTCGACAGAAGGAGATTGTTTGAGGGCCACTACCCCAGCAACACTTGCGTGGTCATGGTAGTACTGCACCTCCAGCTGGACAGCGGACGTAAAAAAAATAAAATCAGAATCATAGCTATCATAATGAGTAATCATTAGAAGAATACAAGCCATATTTACCTTGCCAGAATTGTAATCAGGAAGCCTAACATTAGCAATGGCCTTCGTGAAGGGGAGAAGATCCACAAGCGTGATAGTCGATGAAATCTGTTTGGAAATCAAGATAGTTCATTAGAGAAGCTACATTTAGATGCAACTACTAAGAGAGGAGAGAAGGAAACATCTGAACTCACTTTAGACTCTGTATCCACTTTGATATCAACAGTGGTGTTCTTGTACTTGTACTGTGTTGCAATGTCTCCAATATACAGCCCACCCTTTTTCACTGCATTTGTTGCAAGCCCCTGGAATGAGATATAAGTCACCAAAATAAGATCATCCTTTCCTTGAATACTAACAAATGGTCTTTTTTGGTAGATCAGAAGCCAATGCAACAAACCTATAAAAATTGTGAAATCTAGTCTATGAAAAGTGAATAGGAAAAAGAAAAACATAAAGGTGCCTCTAGCATGTTGTTTCTTCCTTGACCTCTAAATGCATTCCTGTTATTCATTATTGGAGACAACAAAAACATTGGTCGAACACCTTACCACTGGCAGTGGTGAGATGCATGTCCGGATGAAAAACCTTCCCTTCAAATAATCATGTTTGATCATTCTTAAACCCTCAACCCCCCCAACCAACCAACCAACCCCCCCCCCCCAAATAAATAAATAACACCAAGAAAAAAGGTTCAAACACAGGAGACAATTGATCATAAAACCCTGCTTTGCTAGGCTCAGGTGGGCCCTCTCAAAGTTGACTTAGAGTACCAAGTGGCTGTCCCACTGATGTCACCCCTGAGCGCTCGTGCCCTGCTAACTTGGGACCAACTAAACTGAATTAAGCAGCATGTGAACACGGTTACAAAAGGGAACTCTGAAACAGCTACAAGTCAGTTTCCAAAAAGCAAGAATGATTCTTCACCTTTCTCTAGCATCAGATCAATCTTATGGCTTCCATTCTCCAACACAGAAGCACTTAAAGGTCAAGCTGTGAAGGGGAAGACTCTCAGTGAAACAGCAAGAGGTCAGGTTCAAGAATAAATAATGTTGTAGAATGTTTTGATTATGACAAAACTTTGTATGTATATGTGTGGTTCATGTTTTGGGAATTTGAGTTGAAAATTTGTTTTATATAAGTGTAAATGAATATTATTTGAAGAATCATGTTCAGATTTAAAGACCCAAACTATGTTTAATTTCATAACATTTCTGCAGGTCTAATAGCCCAGAAGATTGGGTGAAAACAAAGGCAAAGCAAGCTTAGCAGAAAATCTAGTCTGGCAGAAAATCAGTCGACTGAACTGTATTCAGTTGACAGATTTTTCGAAGTTCAGTCGACCTGTGCAGCTTCAAGTCGACAGACATTGAAGTCTTTACAGCAGAAGAAGCCAACTTAAGTAACATATGCAAAAGGACTTCTCCATGGGTAAAATACATAAAGCATGGGCTGGGAAGTGTTTTTCAAAGAGGGGGATTTGCAAACTGAATTGATGCAATGAAGATAGGCAGAAGAAATACAAAATTCAGTCAAATATCAGTCGACAGATATTTTATTCAGGTCGACTGACTTTTTATAGATCAGTGTAGTCAGGCAGCACATGAAGAAGTCACATTGTGTCGACCTACAACCCAACTGGGTCGACTCATCTGAAGCTTCAAGCCTTGCCAGCAGCATCTAGCAAGTCAGCTGAAGAAGGCCTTCTAGTTAAGTCAAACAGATGGAGTGTGTCGACCTGCATTGTTCGATGAAATGCTACCAAGTGCAAGTCGACCGATTTTATATACAAGCCAGCAGCAAAGGCCAGCAACAACAACTTCCATAGCAAGAGTAGCATTCAGTCAGCAGAACTGAACCATAAGCAGCTAGCCAGCAGAAGAAGACTTTCTGGTTAAGTCAATCTGATGCTTCAAGCAGATATTCTGAAAGCAGAAGAAGGCTCTCTCGTCAACTGAAGAGTGTGTCGACACACATGTTTAGTGTGTCGACCCATATGGCCATCAAAGCAGCAACAGCAGCAAGTCAGCACATGCCAGCACAAGCCAGCAGACAGTGTATAATTCAGTCGACTGATATATGAAATCAGTCGACTGACTTGCGCTTGGTCAGGGCAACACGTGAGCCACTTAAGTTGGTCACGTGGCAGCGAAACCCAATGATTGGCACACGATCCCAGACACGTGTCTTGGATTCTGGAAAGCTCACAGGAGAGAATATTCACTATTTACATGTGGACCAATCAGAAAAAGCTTGGAAACAAGTAGGGTTTTTTGCATATTAGTCCCTATAAACTTAGTGAATTACCGATTAGTCCCTCCATTCTGAATATTATTTTAGTAGTCCCTATAATCTTAGTCGTTACACGTTTAAGTCCCTACCGTTCATTCAGTTAACTAAACTATAGTTACCTTATACTAAAGGTAATGAAAATACTAACTTACCCCTGGGTTAAGTGTGAGAGTGAGAGAGAGATAGAGAGAGGGTTGCCTCCCCCCCTCCCCTGCGACCTCCCCCTCCACCGCCGGCCGCCCTCCCCCTCCCCTGCGACCTCCCCCCTCCCCCTCCGACCGACGCGACCTCCCCCCTCCCCCTCCGGCCTCCCTCCCCCCCTCCCTCTCCACCTCCGGCCTCCCTCCCCCCTCTCCTGTGACCTCTCCCCTCCCCCCCCTCCGGCCTCCTCCTCCCGGCCTCCCCCTCCCGGCCTCTCTCCCCTCCAACCGCGGCCGCCTCCCCGTCATCCTCTTCTCTTCCCCCTCCCTGGACTCCTAGCCGCCGTTGTTGATCCTCCATCCTAGACTCCTCCCTGCTATAGTACCGCCGCCGTACGGAGAGGAGGCCCAGAAGCAGTCGCCATGGTGGAGGTGGTCGGAGGTGTGTGGAGGTGGTGAGGGTGGCAGGGGCGCTGCCGCGGTGGCGTGTGCGACGTGGTGTGAGGAGGAGAAGGCTGCCGGGGGTGGGTTGGTGGCTACGTGGCCACGGCTGGTGGCGGAGTGGAGGCCGGAGGGGAGGCTGCGGGGTGGTAGCAGGAAGAGGAGAGGCGGGTGATCGGCGACGTGGTGTGGGGTGAGAGAGAGGGAGAACGAGAGAGGGTGAGGGTGGGGAGTTGGCCGGTGACGTGGGGAGAGGGGCGACGGTGAGGGAGGTCGGCGGCGAAAGGGGGGTGTAGGTGGAGGGGCGGTTGCGGGTGTGGCACAGGGAGGCCGTGGGCTCGGTGGAGTGGCCATTCGCGAAGGGGAAAAGAGGAGGGCGATCGCAGCGAGGAGGTGCAGGGGTGTGGGGAGGTGCAGGTGCAGGGGTGTGGGGAGAGGTCGACCTCTCCATCAAGGAGCGTCGACACCACGAACAATCCAGCAAGCAACACCTTCTGTCTAGCCATGAAAGGTAGACCTCTCCATTAGGAGGTGTCGACACCTCACAAGGGTCCTTCAACAACACGGCGACACCACTGAAAAAGACTTTAGTGGTGCTAATATCATACAATATAAATGCATTATCAAGGCTCTCCCGATATTAACTATGGCTTCTTCACCACCATGGTGGCAGCTGGTGATGTGAAAGCAGTGTTTGTGGATCATATGTGAAAGGCATGTAATCTCTGTTGTCCCTGTTACCCGTATAACAATGGCTCATCGCAACCGGTCCTTCAGTTTCTACATCATTGGACTCAGTAGAGAAGTATACATCAGGAACTATCCTTCAAAGTTCTGCTGGGGGCTTTGTTGCTGTTTAGAATGGCTGAAGATGTAGTGAGTACTCTTTCATGCATAGACTTGAGAGATTGATTACTTTTCATCAGAAGAAACTACCATGGTTGCTTGTACCCTAGTCTGCCGTTACATTGTTTACTTTTGATGTCGTGTGGAGAGTGGATATACTGTATACAGTTATCGTGAGTTGGACCTTGTATGCATACAGGCTTCCAAAGTTCAGAAATAAATATTTTAGAATGTGTCTCCTATGATGCATCTTGTGCTGTTCTTCATCCAAGACTTGAACGTTTCAAGTACTTCCAATTAATGCAAAAGACTGAAATCTGATTTTTAAAATCCTTGGTTTAAAATCAGTGTAAACAAAACCCTTTTGAGTCTGTTTTAGGGTCATTTTTTATGGAAAGTAAAACAAGGGATGGATTCATTTGCAAAAGAGTGAATCCTGATGTTAAACAAGTATCTCTCTGACACACCCAGATCAGTATCTTGTACCCATTTTATTATAACTCATAGCAACAAGTATTTGAATGACACACACAGCCTGCTGCACAAGGATACGTAAACACACTCCTGCCTTATTAATTAGCACCTTCGCCCACTGCCATGAAAGGTCGACCTCTCCATCAAGGAGGGTCGACCTCTCCATCAACTTCCAAAAGCACTTCCATCAGTTCAGAGGAGAGAGAGAGAGTACTTTTGTTGGTAGTAAATCTTCTCCTGTTCAGAGGAGAATCAGTTTATTCGGGAAATAGATAAAATAACAGATACTGATAGCCAAAAGTTAATTGTATTCTAGTTATCATAAGCACTTTTTTGAGATTTTTGAACGAAGTAGATATTCTGATTTATTCGGGAAGAACTCATTCTTACTCGATGTGACATAAAAATATCAAATAGAGTAGTCCTGCGCATTATCAAAGAAAGCCGTGAAAGAGGGCAAAGATGGACACTTGAGGGCAGTAATGTGTTCCATTTTCATCTGGGCATCCATGGAGGTATAAGTGAGACAAGAACATCTCAACACAGATGGGGGGCACACCCAGACAGACAGGTGAGAGGTGGACATGATCTTCTTCGTGCTGCTGCTATAGTTATCGCCTCTGGCTCTCTCTGCATCTCGTCAGTGAATATGTAAATGCAGTGGCCAGCGGTGGTGGGGCAGAGACCAAGAGATCTGACGGGTTGTTGTTGTAGCTGTCACGGAATGGATCTCGTGATGGAGGTACCAGATTCTCAGGATTTCTTTGCGTTTTGGAACCCCTCTTATTAAAAAGAGAGCATCCCAATGGCTTTCTTTGGCTGGTAAACGCTTCCATGAAATGCAGGGGGCGTGATGGCAAGGGCTGATTTGGAAGGGTTACATGGCCTGCAATGCAAATTACAGAACTTGCAGAAACTAATGTGTGTGAGAAGGGAAAAAGATTTCCACTTTCAAAATCGGAAATAGACGCGGAAAAGCACACATGGGGCAGTGTGTCTGCGGCGGGGCTCTGCGGTGGCCGGTGGGGCATCGACGGTGGGGCGTCTGCGTCTGCGGCTGGGGCAGTCCTCTAGAGGCCTTGCGGTGGGGCGTCTGCGGCGGCCGGTGGGGGCAGTCCGCAGATTGCAACGACGGTGGGGCGTCTGCGGCTGCGTATGGGGGCGGTGGGGTGTGCGGTGGCAGGTGGTGGGGTGAAGGGTTTCACATGGAGAGGGTTATGATAAGGGTAGTTTAGGATTTTCAACTTTTTTTTAACGGAAGGATGGAATATTCCATCGAATATCCAACTATTTTAACGTCGATGAACTACATGGGCCTTTCTGCTAGAGTTACATGATTTTAAGGGCTTTTTAAACAATAGTGAGATTTTAGGGACTAAAAAATAATTCGTCTTATTTGTAGGGACTAATATGCAAAAAACCCAAACAAGTATTATCCATTATCTTTCAGCCTTGGAGAAGAAACAGCTGCGTGAGTTAGCGTGAGCTTCATTCGAAGGCCAATTTGTGGCCATTGATTTCAGCACCTTAGTACCTGGTTCTTGAGTCCTCAAAAGGTCTGAACGACCCAGATTGAATCTCTCAGGATCAAAGGCTCAGATTGAACCTCTCTTCTATAAATATGATGCGATCACCAACTGGGAAGAGCGGCAAGCATATTCAGGGGTAGGTAGCAGTTCGAGAAAAAAACCTAGCTCATCCCAGAGAGAAAGGAAGGAAGAAGAAAGAAAGAAAAAGAGTGAGAAGGCTGCTGTGGGTTGCAGAGATAGCAGAAAACATTCTCCATCAAAGGAAGAAGGGAAAAAGAGAGAGACAAGAAGAGAAAGGAAGAGAGCCTTAAGAAAGAGAGAGATAGAGCGTCCATCTCTTAGTTGCAATGAGAGATAGAAAGTGGAAAGCAGCTCAAGAAGGAGAGAAGGAAGAAGTGACCGTTGAAGAAACTTTTCTGCTGCATAAAACGCAGCTACAGTTTTCATTGCTCTATCTTGTTTTGCTTTGATTTCTTGAACTTCCGATACTCTGTTTTGTTTGTGTGTGTAACTGTGCGATGTTCGCACAGGCTCAGCTCGTCTGAGCACATTTGTGTGTGTGTGTGTGCTACTAGGTTTCAGACCCAGAGCGTTTGGGGTTCGTCCCCGGTTGTTGCTGTGAAAACAGCGTGAGGAGTGTCCTCCTCGTGGGGAGTTTGTTCCCCGTGTGTGTGCGCAGGGGTTTGTCTGCGTACGTGTTGGAACTTGGCTCCGTGTGTGTGGGAATTCTTCCCCGTGCTGTTTATCAGCGGTTAAGCCTCACTCGGTTGAGTGAGAGGTGGAGGTAGGTCTGCGGGTTTGCAGACTGAACCACCTTAAAAATCTTCTGTACAGTGGACTGAGAATTGTGTGATTGATCCTTCTCTTCTATCCCATTCACAGGTACTTAGTTGATTGTTTTTATTACAACTGATTATAGTGTGTAGCAATCTGATCTGTGACTGAGCTGTGCACTGATCGTGTTCGATCTTTCTCTCACACACATCACTGCGTGCGAATCTGTCTATTTGCAGTTTACACTAATATCTCTACACACACCAAAGATTGTTTTCATGATAAGTGAATGTGAAGTTTACTTCAGAACATACTAAGTGTTTGAATTAATTCCGCTGTGTGTTCATCTGAGATTTAGCAATCTCAGTTTTATGTTTTAATTGGGCACAATTTCTTAAAGGATCTATTCACCCCTCCTTCTAGATCCGCCTTGCTGCACTAAGGGACCTAACAAATAACTCTCCACCTTTTTGTGGCTTTGTCTACTATGACCTCTGTTGCTTATATTCCTAGATTAGCCAACCAGATGGTACATGTTTTGGCCGCTTTTGTTAAATATGTTAACCAGGTCCCTATCGGGATCCTGGAGACTTTACAGCTTGTATTAATTCTGTTTTATCGAATGATAGTTATTAATTGGGCCAGCTGCCCATCTACCCAAAAAAAGACAACCTTTTTCTAGCGTCAGATTAACCTTGTTCCTGCACATGATCCAGCACAGCAGAAGCAACTTTGCTTATATATGCACGAGTACATGGTTCTCTGGCATAGCAGAAGCATTTATGTTCATATATGCACAAGTGTACATGGTTCTGCCTTTTGTTTAAGTCATGATAGGATTCCGTATAAATGAATTACAAGGAATATAACAGCTAGCAAGCTTCATTTTATCTTCTATACCCATGTTCTTATTCTGAATGTGGTGAAACAACCAATGACACAGGACAAGTCAAGAACAGGCCAAGATACAGAATGAAAGCACTGCAAACAGTGGGGATATAACTAAGTGAAAAATCGGGAAGAGCTGTTCCTGGTTGAGAATTTGGATCATATGGCATGATTTAGATATGAGCATTTGGATCGGCTCTGAATTTGGTGGTGAGTTCAGATACCCCCGGGGCATGAGTGTAAAGGAAAACAAAATAAGAACTTTTGAGAAAAGTCTTCCCATTTCATGACAACAGAAAGCTAGCAGTGAGGAAGACAAGGACACCAGATATACGAAAAATATGATGGCAGCAACTCTCAGGCAGAAAGCACAACGCTGACAGAAGTGACTGTCAACAGCCTGCAGGATGAACAACAGCAATGGCCTCCGAATGTCTCTGACCTCCTATCTCGTTCTGCTTTCCTCTTTCAGGGGGATGTTGGTTGGGCATGTGGATGTGCAGGGAAAGATGATGGGCAGGACAGGAAGGAAACTGGAAAACAAGAAAAATGACTGATATCATTGTTGTTATGTGCAACATACAGACAGCAGCTTGCCATTCACTAGAGGGATTCCATGGTGCAGTGGGATGATGGAGAAGAAGATGACAAGAGTAAGAACAAGATCCTGCAGTTTCTCTGTTTTTCTAATTTGTGACCATGCAGTTAACAAGGAATATGACAAGAGAAAAAAAGAAGGTGATGGAGATGTTGATACTTGTGATGGAATTGAAACAGAATTGGGGAAAATGACAAACCTTGGGAAATAGAGACACAAGGATTGATGACATCCTCGACTAAGGATATGGGCTTCATGCAAGAGGAAGATAAGGGACATAAGATTAACTCATGCTGGATAACTTCATGCATGAAATTTTGGTGGGCCTCATGCTACTACTCCAAAGTCCACAGAGGAAGAAGGCATCACGCCCTGTGTAGTCAAAAGTGCTTGAGGTGCTCGCCTAGGCGCTGAGGAGACGTGAGGCAGCGTGAGCTCGCCTCATGACGGCCATTTTGCGGAGGTGAGCGCCTCAATTGCCTCTGGGCCGCCTCCAGCGCCTAGGCGCTCTCGGCCCGCGTCGCCTGCCTCAGCCCAGCCCACTTGTAGATCCGCATATCGGTGCACACAGACCCGCTTCGTCGTCGCGTCCGGGGTTTAAAACCCCGCCTTCTCTTTGATCCCCCCTTGTGTCATTTTCTTTCCCTCCCATCCTCCCCCAAAACCATAGGAATAGGTTCCACCCCTCCTGCGTCTCTCCACGGTGGTGATCGGCGTGGCAGACGATAAACATGGTGGACGGCGGCGATCGGCGTGGCAGACAACGGCGAGTAGTCTCCTAGTCCTCGATCGAGCTTGCCTCCCCCCTCTCATGCCTCTCTCTCTCTCTCTCTCTCTCACACACACACACACACACACACAGGGGCCGAGCCCCTCTCTCACTCTCCGTCTCACCATGGTTTGCAGTACCGCCCGGTACCGGTACGTACTAGGCAGTACGTCTCGGTACCAAACCCAACCGGTCCGATACCGACTGGTACCGGTACCAATATCTATTAGAAAATTAAAAAAAAAAAAAAGACAAATCGGGGCTAGTCTGGCCCGATTTGTTCCATCGGGACCGCCCGATTAAGGGCCTCCCTCAACTCATGGGCTGCACTTTGCAGTCCCGTGAGTTGAGAGCCCAAGCCTTCCCCCCTTCCTCCATTCGCAAGCCCACACCCTCCCACAGCTGCACAGGATTGAGTCAATTTCTCAATTACTAAGTATCAAATTTCACTACATCAATTCCTCAATTTCTCAATATGTATTAGCTTGTGTTCAATCAAGTTGGATTTTACACTCTATTAACTTTTCCTATTTTTTATGATTTTTTTTACAATTTTTCCAATTTTAAACCCATGTATATAAGTACACTAATATAGGGGGGCCAACTGTCGGGCGGTACCGTACGGTCAGTACTGGTACCAATATCAGTACCGGTACCGGCCTTGACCAGCACAGGTTCCGGTACCGATACTGCGAACCTTGTGTCTCACTCTCTCTATCTCTCTCTCACTCTCTGTCTCTCTCTCTATCTCTCACACAAAGAGGGGCCGAGCCCCTCTCTCTCACACACACACACACACATACACAGAGGGGCCGAGCCCCTCACTCTCTATCTCTCTCACTTTCCATCTCTCTCTCTCTCTACCTCTGTCTCACACTCTCTCTATCACTCTCTGTCTCTATTTCACACATTCGCAGACAGAGACAAAGGAGTCGAGCCCTCCCTCTCTGTCTCACTCTCACTCTCCCTCTCCCTCTCACCCTCTCTCTCTCTCTAATCGCACTCTCATGCTGGTTTGCTGGACGAGAACAGTGATTAGGGAAGCATTTGTTTTGGACTACTCTGGGCAACAAGGAGCTTAAAACCGTAAGTTGAAAATTTTGTTGGAATTTATTTTTTATTTAAATTTGTTTAGATTTATTGTTAATTTTATTTGATTTTAGGAATGAATGAATTTAGTACACTTTTTTGCAATATTTAGACATATATTTATATTTTTTTAAGTTATATATATATATATATATTTTGATAAAATCTTGCCTCAAACACCTCAAACGCCTAGGCCAACGCCTAGGCATTTGATGCATGAGGCGAACCCTTGGTCGCCTCAATCATAGGCCGAAACGTATCGGTTTCGGCCTATACTGAAACCGAAACGGACCTACTCACTGTAGCAGATCCGATACCCAAAAAAAAGATTTTTTTAATGGTTTCAGACCGAAACCGGACCTGCTCACTACAATTTTTGCCTTTTCTGACTGTTTTGAACCGGTTTCGGCCGAAACCGAAACCGATACGTTTCAGTTTCGGTCTTGGCCGAAACCGATACCGAAACCAGTACTGCCATCCTTGGCCTCAATTGTCTCACACCTCTGACTACATAGATCATGCCCACGATGAAAACAATGTTTCTCATTAGCCTTTGTTAGGATATTTAATGCAATTTGTAATAAAGAAAATCACAATAATGCTAATTTTGTCCTTAAACAAAACACTAAAACCCATAGTAGCGGAAGTTCCCTAACACGTCATCGTCACTAATCCAATAAAGAAGATGATAGATTGGCTGCAAATCTAGCAAGACATCTTCACGAAATCTGCATCCATCAACCAACCATAAGAGATGCAACAAGATCTCCTTGCTTGTCCATCATGCATGGTGCTCTATTCCTTCATCATTCGCCCTCAATTAAAAAAGTTGTCCATCAGTTTTGAAGTGCTGAAGCATACATCCAACCATCATGAATGAAATCCACAGATACATCCAAGTCGGTTCCACATGAAAGATGACATGCTGACTGTCAAGCGGACATAAGACGTACTTCAAGATCAGAGATCAAAATATCAAATTGCCTAGGTCCACCTTGCTTAAGTCACCCATAGCATGATGAAAGTTTGCCTCCTCAAACAGGGACCCAGATGGTGAATACAAAACAGACTCAGTAAAAGGTGTCTGATCCTGTAGCTCCATAATAAACAGCAAACATCAAAGAGCAAGTCAAAAGTCAACTCCTGCCCTGAGTCAACAAGGATATTTGAGTCACATATAACCTTATGTCATGAGCCAATACAAACTGTGAACCTGTCTCAGACACTGATTCAGATACTCATTGAAGGAACCTGATCCCAAGCATCATCAATCTTCACAAGTTCATCCTCATCACCAACAAACTCTGATATCAATGCTGTCAACCTTTCCATGCTCTGGACATGGCTTCTCTACATGAGAAAAAAAAGGGAAGATGAAGTCTAGAAGGCAACCATGCCCTTCAAGGAAGATTGAATAGTCATTTGCCTTCCAGGATTGATATTAACATATTGCTTGACCATGAAAGTTCTTCCCATGACTATTGATACAGATCTGAGAGAAAAAGCTCTGAAGCAAGCTCCATTTAAGTAATGACCATATCTCCTTCATTTGCAGGCTCAATAAACTCAAGGAAGGTCTCGAATATCTAGGATAATCTCTCATCTCTAGCCTTCTGATCACTAGAATAGATTGAGAGATCTAATAACCATACTAAAGATAATTAAAAATCAAGCTCATGTCTGATCACTTGGAGAAACCCTAGTAGTAAAGAACAGGCAGATGATAAAGAAAGTAACTAGATCTCAATGTCTAAAGGTAGGATGGTTCCCAAGCAGTCACTCAAGGATTAATGTCTCTTGGTTTAATTCAAGTTTAACAAAATGAGGTTGAACGGTAACCCATGTCTGATTGATGAGTTGCTGATAACATACGTATGAGAGCAATTTTGGCATAAAAATAAGAACTCGAGGAATGCCTAAAATATGATGATTAGCCGTGGGATATGTTTTGGATTTCACAAATTTAGATGGAAAAGTCTAGTTTCTGGGAAAAGTTGTTTTTCCAAGGTTAGGCATTTAGAAAATAAACAGTTACAAAAAACAAAATGCTCTCCTAGATAAGAAAATTACCTAATATTTTTCCCATCTCTAGAGACCCTTTTTTCCCAGTGGAAAAAAACCTAAGCTTCTTTCTTATTCTCCCAAGAGCTCTCTCTCTCTCTCTCTCTCTCGCACACACACTCTTCCCAGACTAAAAAATGTTATGAGAAAAAAAATACAATCTCCATGGTTAGTGGTTGTTAGGAAAAGTCAAATATTATGTCAATTAATGTTAAATCTCAGCCATTCTTAAGAGAGGGAGAAAGAGATCCACGGAGAATAAGGAAGAAGCCAGTTTTTTTCTCTTTTGCCTGCAGAAAAAATAGTCTGTTAGGTCCGGATGTAGAAAAGTTCTGAGGGATTTTTCCCACCCAAGGAACAAGAAATTTTCCATAACCACTTATTTTCCTAAACAACTAATCTTGGGACAGCCAACCTTCTCCAGAAAGTAGACTTTTCGATCTAGTTTTCTGAAACCCCTAACACACCCAACGGTAACGAGAAAAGACTTGACCTTCCTAAGTCTAACTACAAGCATGCCATTGGATAGATTAAAATGGAAGAATAGAATTCATACTACCGACCCCAAATAAATGGGATAAAGCTTTGACGATGACGATGATGACTTCCCAAATGCTAAAGATGAATCAAATGTCAGCAAGGAAAACATCCTGATATATAAACCTTGGGGCACAATATTCATGGTCCACATTTTGTTTAACAAAGCAAAAAAGGGAACATGTAGACAAATAAAATAGGGAATGTGACGCACATACAAAAGTAATTGTTGGAAAATGCAACAATTTTGGCAGGTTTACATACTTGTGTATTGTTATAGTGAATTAATCTTAACCATGACAACTGATGGGAACCAATCACCTGCATGTGAACTTGTTCATTACCCATTGGAACCAATCACCTGTATGTGAAGTTGTTCATTACCCAGCATTTAGAATCATACTACATAGATATTACCGGCTTTAGAAATGACAATTAACATTGGAATATTCAACATTTCTATAGAAGAAAAGATCAAGAAATCCTATTGATAGAAATGCTGACAGCCTTCTTGCGTTAGTCAAAATCTTTTGCTTGAAGAGCTACTAATCAATTAAAGCAAATCTCTTCAATGTTAGCCTTCCTTGTGAAACCACGTCTATGCTCTTCGCTTATTCCAACTCAATGGAATTTATATGTGCGAGGAATTCTACATGAAATTTTCATTCTAGACAAAGGAAAGAGATGAAATCAATGCAGCAGTTCTTTCTAAACAGTTGATAGGAAACTTTAACTGTAGCTGGAAAGATCGCTTCACACAGGGCATGAAAAGTAATAAAGGCAGAATTTGAGCAGAGAGCATGCATGCCAAAAGGAAACTAGTGATCATTCTCACCAGATGACCCTAATAATTGACGTGTGCATCCCGGTCACGGACAAAATCAACTACCCGTATGATCACAATCCCAAAGACCACTGCAACGAAATTTAACCATTTCCACCAAACCAAAAACGAAGTCAACCCCCGGGTCTCAAACAAACGCCTCAGATGTAGCCCAACAGAACGATACGGCAATAACATCATTTAATATTATAACCACCAACAGAAGCAGGAACCACCCACCGCCCCCCTCCCACCCAATCCCCACGCCACCCCGGCGCACTGCACTGCTCCATCCGAACCAATTCGTTTAGATCCATCACAGAATCACATCAAAGAGAAGAAGTCAAACAAAACGAAACAGAAACAACCTAAACAAGAGAAGGAGTAGGCCGATCGATTGGTACCAGGCCGGCCGCACTGCGGGTCGAGAACGTAAGCTTCTGATCGTAGCTGTAGTCCTTCTCCAGAAGATCTGAAACACCAACAGGCAAACGCAAACGGATCAGAAACAGAAAAAACAGAACACGGCGGATTGCGGGGGAAAATGGGAAGGGAAAACAGAGAATTTGGGATTCGAGCAAATGCAGAGGACGATAGAACAGAGAGACGCCTCTGACCTCTTCCCTTCTTGCCGATGTCGGAGAAGAGGCCGGGGCCCTTCATGGCTGCGGATGGTCTGCGTCCAGAGGAGGACGGCGTGGAGAGAGACGGAGAGACAGAGAGAGGGGCGGCCTCCGCTCGAGGAAATGCCGAGGTGTGGAGGGGTGCGTCCTTTTTATGCGAGGGAGCCCTTCTTCTTGCTTTTGCTTGTTGGGTTGCGGTGAGGCGCGCGGTCGTGGACCGCGGCGTCTCGGAGGAAGGGGCGACTGCCACGAGCCGGATGCAATGTGGTACGTATCGGGCCGGATGTTAATCGGATTTAGGCCGAATAAGATTTTGGCTTAAGCAAGCTGCGTTCCGGGTCGGCCTTCTCGGACATGCTCCGAAATTGATTGGATGGCAGCGAATCTATTTAATTTAAAAATAATTATACTGATGGTTAATATAAGGTTGTTAGAGGGTCCGGTTAGATCCGCCGAGCTTCGGACTTGGCCTGACTTTTGGGTCGGGTCGGACACTAACTTTTGGCCAACGGATCAAAATGTCAGGCCTTGGATCTGGGTCCAAGATGGGCTTGGGCATCGTATCCCTATGGAAAGTATACGAGAAAGCCGAAGATTCTGTCTTCAAAACAAAATCACGTCGGGTGGGGTCTCATTCGAGATACATATTTATATTGTCTCGTCTAAGATCAGACGATTCAAAACAAATAAAAAAAGTGCAAAATCGTACGGTATAAATAGACCAACAGATGTTGACCCAATATTTAAGATGTATAGTCTTTTTCTAATTTTTTTAAGTCATTTCATCTTCAATATAATACGGATATGTACCTCGTATGAGACCCGACACTGACTTTGTTTTGTTAAGAAAAATGACCACATAGGCGCAGTGCAACAAATGGTACCCAGAAAACTGAAGAGTGTTCATTATGTTTAATAATCACAAATTTAATATTTTAATAGATATGGAAACAAATTAAACTTTCTATGTAAATATGTAGCTTTATGAAAAAAAATATGAAATCATGCATTGTGACATTGGAACCTGTCGTGGATGCTACACATGAATTTATTTTGGTATACATAAAACTGATTAAGGGGGGTCAAAGATGACAAAATACAGAACCTTTAGTCCGGCACCGTTCCCTTAATCAATTGATGAAGTCTTACCAATGAGGGAGAGATCGAGGGGTCCTATTTATAGAGGTGAAATTCGGAGTTTTAATTTCATAGAATATAGGAAAATCAATTTTAATGGGATTTAGAAGAGAATATCTATTGGTTATGTGTCCTCCCAGCCTTAGAAAATCTTATGATCATTTTTCAAGTGGAAAAAGAGCTCAAAACCAAGAAAGAAGGAGGTTCTATCCAGATTCGAAATTCTATAGGAATAGGCGTCTACCACAGTGGTCGTCAATTAAAATAGCATCAATTCAAAGAGCCGTCAATTCTGAGCCATTTTAGGAAGGATTAGGAATTTTCAAAATTAGAAAAGAATTGGCGTCGAGAGGGCCGGTCGCCAATTAGGAGTTTATACGAATTTTGGACGGAGTTAAAAGCTCAAAATAGGGTAAGGACGAACGTGTACGGAGTCTTCGACGCGTATTAAAATAGGCGTCTGCCCGGAAAGATGCCATTTTTTGAATATTTTAGAAATTAAAAAAATTATCAAAAATTGGAAAAGGAAATCGCGTCCATCTGGACAGACGCGAATTCTTGAATTTTATGAATTTGGTAATTATTCAAAAATAGAACGAGAATTAACGTCAAGATGATGGTCGCCCATTCAAGAATTGGTGACTACATAGAAAGGCGTTAATTCTTCGAGAAGGCGAAGTTTGGGGGAAGCAGAAGAATAGGCGTCGAGGGGCCTGACGCGGTTTCAAGAACGCGTCCATTGTGTCGGACGTGTTTACAGAAAATAATACCCTTTTGAAAAAGCGTTAATTCAATAATTAAAATGGATAAAGAATACGCGTCCTGGACCCCAAACGCGTTCAAGAATGTGCGTCCTTCCAGACAGACGCTGATTCATGAAATATTTCAAGCCAAAAATAGTTGGAAAATAAGAACGTATTTGCCATAGTGGACGCGTATTTGAAAATATCGACTCCTCCCAGGTTGATGCGTCGACTCAGAAGAAATAGCGTCAGTTCGAAAAGGCGCTGATTCTTTTAGAAAGGATTTGGCGTCCAATGGACTGTCGCTAATTCAGAAAAACTCCGAAAAATTGGAGAAAAGTCCAGAAAAAATCAGAAAAAATAGGAGAAAGCTTATTGATCAAGCAAAATGAGAAAAACCACTCAAATAAGTCAATTTGAGGGTCAAATCGGGACATCGCAATGCAATAGGAGATATGTCCAAAGTGATGTCAATTTTGGTGTGTCTACAGGAAGCACTTGTTACTCACATGAAGGTGCAACAACGACTGCTTGAGGAAATAAGGGGGTTATTTTCAATTCATCAGGAAATAAGGGAGGAACTTCCTACTGTGTAGAGACCCAAGATCCGGATACTGAGAAAGGAACCCGATACCATTCGAATCTTGACCCACCGCCCACGAGCCGGGGCTCGGAAGGGCTAAAAGGAGTGTGGAGGTACAAAGAAGTAGGAAATAAAGCAGGATAATTCAACAATTAACAGAATTAAATAAACAACTACAATAGAGTCCAGTCCAACAAAAAGTACAGTCTAAGGCAGGAAACGTACCCAACACCGAGTGAACACTCGGCCCAACGAGCTAGCAACTAAGAAACTCAACACAGCACCCTCAAATCTCGAGGAAGAACGGCCGCACCTGAAAAGTAGGGGTGAGCCTCCTGTCACTGGCTTAGTAGGGGTCCCGCGGAATCCCAAATGTAAACAGCGGTAGCACGAAAAGCAGCAACAGCAAGAACAGGAACAACAAACACAGTGGCCAGTAAAAACTCGACATTATAGCTACTCCTACCGAAACAAAACTCAACACCCCGTTCCCATAGTCGGGGGACCACCAAACAACGAACCACCCTACTCACGCTACTAGGAAAACGTCACGATGAAGTCCCGCGATCAATGACACCCAAGAGGGGGGTGAATTGGGTGTTAATAAACTTTTAACAAACTTTTGCCCAATTCAAACAAGTGTGAAAAACAGCCGTAATGAAGATTTAGATCTATATGTAAACACTTATATCTAATAAAATCTATCACACTCAATCGATCTTAGGTACGATGGCAGAGGTAAAAATCCGAAGATTCAACTCACGCAAGATGTTATCTTCCTGACAAGGTTTACCTTATCGATCCGAACCCACCTTTTAATATACCTGAGATATACTATGAGAGTGATAAATTAAGCTAGATCTAGCACAAACAATACAACCAAATAAAAACTACGTGTGTGTTGCACAGAATGGGGATAGAAGAGAAGGAACAAACCACACAATGGACAATGATTTTTATTTGGTTCGGATGCAACAACTGCAACCTACGTCCACCCCTCACCGACAGTGAGGCTTCACACACTATCTTATAGAAGGTTACAAGATCAGAGCACACACACACACTCGTGTGAGTTCAGAACTCCCATGAAGATGCACAAGCACCGAATCACAAGGAAATGTGAAGAAATAGACACACACACACACACACATGGATCTGTGTAGATCCACACACACACAAGTATTCAGATATTAGAAGAACACACACTTGAATCTGAAATAGAAATCGAATGGAAGACACAAAGTAAAAACTTCAGATTCAAGCTCCCCCTTAGTTGATGAAGAAGATTTTGGATGCAACTTGATCTCCACTTGACTTGGGGTTGATCTCCTCCAGATGTGGGTAGGATCACTTGAAGATAGACGAATAACTTCCTTCCCGGAGTACTTTTCACGGCTACAGTAGCAGCACTCTTCTCTCCCCTTGATAGCCTTCTTGAGCCTTCTTGGTTCATTAGGATTTCTTGCCCCAAGGAGATATTTTTATAACTCTTGAATGGTCAAGAGACAAGCCAGGAACCAGATCCACAAATCATGGAAAGTTTGGTGGCTTTGAGATTAAACAAATCCAAGAAGAGGAGCTTCCCACGTTGAGAATACAAAGTCAACAATAAGGGCTTTCGAGACTGTCAGTCGACCGGAGGTAGGGGGCTGCAATGCCTCGTATTTTTCAGATATTTTTTGGATCAGGATTCGTGGGTTTCGGATCGTCTTTTCGTGGGTTACGGATCGTGTCCGAGTGAGCTTCAGACTTTTTATACTGGATTGTCGGACCCATTAGTGGTGTGCCTATGAATTTCCTTGGGTCTGTGGCGTTGTGAGGAGCACGCCGGCAATTTTCTGGAATTTTCAGAGCACCGTTGTGGGTCCCTGGTCGCGTTTTGGGTTTTACGGGTGTTTTTGTCTGTCAGACCTACGGAATGCAGTGCAGGGTGAACCGTTACGTTCTCCGACTCCGGGACAGTACCAGTGCATTGTGCGTTTTCCGAGGATCACGGAGGTTATTTTTCCTAATTTTTGGAATTTTTGGAAATTTCTAGATTTTTCTTATATTAACCCTCCCACCCCTCTCTCCTCTCATTCTCACTCTCACTCTCTCCCTCTCTCTCATCTCCCACGCTCTCCTCTCACTCTCTCCTCTCCGGCGGCCGACGGACCGAGGCGGGGGCGACGCGGGGCGACGTGGGCGAGGAGGACGGCGAGGATGGGTCGAGGATCGAGGGACGGGGGGCGCGGTGAAGCCGGTTCGCGAGCGCGAGGCACCGGCGGGGTTTCGTGGGCGTTTCTTCGTGGATCGGCGTCCACGGTGCGTCGAATCTTCGGTGGAGGTAGGGAGATGGACCCCCAGCTCGTGTACTTCATTTCCCGCGAGTTTTGTAGGCCGTGGTGAGCCGAGCGGGCTTGTTTGGGCGTTTTGGGAAAAATGCATGTTTTTTGGCAATGAGCAGGATCTAGAGTTTTGATCGCGTTTTTGGGCTTAGAATGGGTCCTCTCGGTGCTAGAGAGGTTGGGGAATGATTTTCCCTTTGTTTCCCCTTCACCTGGGGGTGAACGGGGCGTGGAATGGTTTCTTTCGCGGTTTCCGCCATTTTCGGGCGCGGACTGAGAATGCGCTCGCCTTGGTGGGCGCGTTCTTGGAGAACGTGCCACCTCGATAGAGCACGTTCATCGGGGAAGATGAACAGTAAGGCGTTTCTTATCGCTATAGGAGGGTAGCGCGTTCTGAACGTGCTATAGGCGGGTAGCGCGTTTTGTTATGAATGTGCTATAGGAGGCTAGCGTGTTCTTCTGAACGTGCTATAGGAGACTAGCGCGTTCTGAACGTGCTATAGGAGGCTAGCGCGTTCTTATGAACGTGCTATAGGTGGCTAGCACGTTCATGAGGGCGACCAATCGGGCAGCTGTGGACGCACTTTCCGTTAAACTGTTGTTCCGGTTCGTCTGTTGGTTTTATTAAGTGCGTGGGCGTGCCAGTCACCGGAGTGACAATTTATTCGGGCTCCGGAGAGCCCATGGTGCGCTCGATCTGACTTCGTCAGACGATTGTGTGGTTCGTGTCGGGACCGAATCCCGTCGCGCCATGAAGGTCACGACGTCATTTACATCCCTCATACGAGAGAATACCCTTGATTAATTGCCGAAATTAGAGGTCCCGCGGCCGAAAGGAGTAACACTAATTATACGAGAGAGATAGGGACGGGTCACACTGAAAGTTGTATTAAGGCCATAAACTGTCGGCCGTGTCGGCCACTCGTAGACCTTTTGTATTCGGACACAAGTCCGTGGCAGCGCCACAATGAGAAAATCGAGGTAGATCCCTTCAAATGTCTGCCGAGCATGCGGCAATTTTAAATGAAGGTTCGGAAGGTATCAGGAACGAGAAAACAAATCCGGTCCGATTAGGATGTCGGCCCGAGGTTAGATCAAAGCCCGGCCATATCGGGGGAATTCCCGAGACTCGGGCTCGACCTAAAGGGGCAGCGTTGTTGTTCCTTTTGCCCCGGGTCCCGGGGAGAGAGCGGGCTGCGGCGTGGGCATTAGCGTCTTTTATCTAGAGCTTTCTTGGTTATACCTTCTGGGATTTCTGATTTGATGTTTACTATTTATTCGTGCCTTTGTCCGGGATGATTTCTCTTCTTCTATGCATGATTATTCTTATTATTATCATTGGTTTGTTATTTATTTTTTTTATTACCCCTCCCGCCTCTTTTATTATGATCAATATTGCGCATTTGGAGTCCTTCAATTAGCGTGATTTTTATTGATTTATTTGCTATTGTTGATGCCCTTATCGTGATGTATATATGCATGCATGTAGTGTGCCGGCGAAGGAGAGACGGGAGTGATATAAAGTCTATACGTTCCCCAGGCTCGAAGTCTATACGTTGCCAAGCCCAAAGTCCGTACACTGGAGCAGAGTGGAGCAAAGTCTACGCGTTGCAATTTGGAGTCTGTACGTCGACTGGCCCGGAGTCTGTACACTGGCCAAGTCTATACATCGGAGTGTGAAGTCTATACACTGCCCAAGTCTATACGCTGGATAAGTCTATACATTGGAGTGTGAAGTCTATACACTGCCCAAGTCTATACACTGGCCACCATGAAGTCTGTACGTTGGGATATGAAGTCTATACGCTGGATGCTCAAAGTCTATACATTGCCCAGCATAAAGTCGGTACGTCGGTGTGTGAAGTCTATACACTACCCAAAGTCTATACGCTGGTTATCATGAAGTCTGTACGTTGGCTGGCTCAAGTCTATACGCTGGATAAGTCTATACATTGGAGTGTGAAGTCTATACACTGCCCAAGTCTATACACTGGCCACCATGAAGTCTGTACGTTGGGATACGAAGTCTATACGCTGGATGCTCAAAGTCTATACATTGCCCAGCATAAAGTCTGTACGTCGGTGTGTGAAGTCTATACACTACCCAAAGTCTATACACTGGTTATCATGAAGTCTGTACGTTGGCCAAGTCTATACAGTGGCTGAGGGTGTACCGGCGAAGGGAAGGAGTGTACCGCTGAAAGGGCCAGGAGGAGTGTGCCGCTGGGGGGCTCAGGGGGAGTGTGCCGCTGAAGGGTTGAAAGGGGGAGTGTACCGCTGAAGGGTTGAAAGGGGTGTACCGCTGAAGGCCAAGGGAGCGTGCCGCTGAAGGCCAATGAGGGCGTGCCGCTGAGGGCCAAAGGGGCGTACCGCTGAAGGTCAATGGGGCGTGAGGGTGGAGGCTCGATCAGTTTTTTGATTATTTGTTTTAAGGCTTTTCTTTTCTTCTTATCTTGACTTTCGTGTGGTTTTATATAAAACTCCTCCCGTGTTTTGTTCTCTTTGTTCGGTTCGATCTCTTTTCTTGTGGGTCGGAGGCTCGGGCTGTCGGGTGGTTAGTTAGCTCGGTTCAGTTCTCGTCGTGATGCCGGCAGTGGTTTGATGAGTTGGAAGGTTTCGTCAGTTATCTTGCTTGTTTGTTGCCTCCTTTTGCCTCTTTTAATTGTTTATTAGTTTCTCACAAAAATTCGGCAGCATTTCCCCTTGACCCGGGGCGTAAGGGAGATACAGGGAACGCGCCCACATGATGTGGCGGAACCCGACAACTGGAGGTGGGCCCCCGGGGGGGGGCAACACCTTTATAGAGACTCGGAGAACGCGAAGGGGAACGACAGACCGAAGACATCTAAAGGACCTGGACTGGGACTGGACAAGGAGTAAGCTGAGGGACTGAAGGGCGTGCCGCTGAGGGCTGAACAGGGGGTGTGCCGCTGAGGGCTGAACAGGGGGTGTGCCGCTGAAGGCTGAACAGGGTGTGCCGCTGAAGGCTGAACAGGGTGTGCCGTTGGAGGCTGAACAGGGTGTGCCGCTGAAGGCCAAGGGTAGGCGCACCGCTGAAGGCTGATCTGGGCGTGCCGCTGAGGGCTGATCTGGGCGTGCCGCTGAGGGCTGGAAAGGTGTGCCGGCCAAAGGCCGGAAAGGTGCACCGCTGAGAGGCTTAAAAGGGGTGTTAGCAACTGGGGGGGGTACTTGGTGGCTGTTCAGGAAAAGAGAAATAAAGATGGGGGGATTTCAAGGCCGGGAGTGGCCCATTAGTAACTGGGTGGTTGGGAGGAAAGAAGGGTACCTCCCCTTCTCCTCAAGCTCGGGAACACGGTAGATGGCCATAGAAGGGAATGGGTGAGGAGCTCACGGAGCCAAGGCCAACAGAAGGGGGAAACCTACATCGACGTGGAGGACCCTAAAGACGCCGGAGGAATAAGGAGACAGAGGGAGGAACGGATTGTCCGTCAAAAAAAAAAACCCGCAAAGCCTAGCCTAAAACATCGAAGATCGAAAAGAAACCCGGAGAGGGTGGTTTTCATTCATGAGAATCAAGAGGGCGAGGCCCTTCATACATATGGCAAAAGCAAACTCCCCAAATGGGGCCATGGACAAGAGTAAGAAAGACCAAGAACGCCAGGAGGAATGGGATACAAGAGGGAAGAAGACATCCGGGCCTAAGACTTCGGCCGCTATCCCCAACCCTTTCCCCCAATACAACAAGCTCTCTCTCTCTTACTCTTGTTTCTTCCCGGTGGCCGTCGGACGGAGCTCAGGCCGGGAGGGCCTCTTCTTCTCTTCTTTCTCCGGTGTGTGTTGTGTGTCTCCCCGTCTGTCTCCGTGCGTCTGCCTCCTCCTTCGCCCTCCTTCTTCTTCCGTTCTCCTCTTCCTCTGCCTCTCTCCGTCTCCCTTTCTCTGTGGAAGACGGGCGTCTTTTATACCCTCAGCAGCGGGGAGCCCTCGAGCATGGCTGTCGAGGGCGGGAAGCAGCCCGTGATGATGGGGTTTGACTCCCCTCCGTCCTGGCTGTCAGTGGGGTAGCCTGCGTGGCCCAACGATCGGCTGCCACCTCAGACGGCTCCACTGCGCGCCAAGGATGCGTAGGGTGTGGGCCTCACGTCGCCCGTTGAAAGAACTTCACCGCTGTGCCGCTGAAGAGCCAAAAAGGCCTGCCGCTGAAGCCTTTGTAGGCTGTACCGCTGAAGACCCCTTTGGGCGTGCCGTTGAAGGCCCCAAAGGCCGTACCGCTGAAGCCTCAAAGGGCTGTGCCGCTGAAGGGCCTGCAGGACGTGCCGCTGAAGCCCCTGCAGGGCGTGCCGTTGAACACCCAGAGGGGGCGTGCCGGTGAAGCCACTTGGGGGCGTACCGTTGAAGGTCCCCCCTTGGGGTGTGCCGGTGAACCCCCATAGGGGTGTGCCGGCGAAGGCCGCGGCAGGGTGTGCCGCTGAAGGCTTTCCAGGGCGTGCCGCTGGAGGCCCTTTGGGGTGTGCCGGTGAACCCACCCGGGGGCGTGCCGCTGAGCAGCCTTGGGCTGTGCCGCTGAGCACCCAAGGGGGTGTGCTGGTGAACCCACCTGGGGGCGTACCGTTGAACAGCCTTGGGCTGTGCCGCTGAGCAGCCTTGGGCTGTGCCGCTGAGCACCCCCGGGGGGGTGTGTATTTGGGGCCCGTTCTGAGCCCGTCGCGGACATGAGTCATGGCCCGTTTGATTTCCTTTGGGGCCCACGGACTGTGGGGCCTTTTGTGCTTGATTTCTCCGGGGTTTCTTCACTCGGCGCCGTTGTTGATGCTGGGCCGAACATGACACTTGGATGTGCAATTTTCGGTGTCCACAAATGCCCCCCACCCACGGGTATCGCAGGCGAAGGATGAGCCGGGCGGTGCCCGCGGGTGTCTCCGTCTCTTCTCTCTTTGTCGATGGCGGCGGGGTGTCGAGAGCCGACCTGGTTTGTTGTTTGTTGGTCTCTTTGTTAGTGCCGACGGAGCGTCGGGAGCTGAGGTAGTATGTTGGTCTCTTCATCAGTGCCGACGGAATGCCGGGAACTGAAGCAGTGTGTTGTCTCTTCGTCAGTGCCGACAGGGTGCCGGGAACTGACATGGTCTCTTGTTCTCTTGGTCTCTTCGCCCGTGCCGACAGGGCGTCGGGAGCTGGCCTGGTCTGTTGTTCTCTTTGTTTCTTCGCTAGTGCCGACGGGGTGTCGGCAGCTGGCCTGGTCTGTTCTCTCTTTGTCTCTTCGCCAGTGCCGACAGGGTGTCGGGAGCTGGCCTGGTCTGTTGTCTCTTTGTCTATTCATCAGTGCCGACAGGACGCCGGGAACTGACATGCTTTGTTGATCTCTTGGTCTCTTTGCCAGTGCCGACGAGATGCCGGGAACTGGCATGTTTTGTTGGTCTCTTGGTTTCTTCGTCAGTGCCGACAAGATGCCGGGAACTGACCTGGTTTGTTGTCTCTTAGTCTCTTCGTCGGTGCCGACAGGATGCCGGGAACTGACATGCTTTGTTGATCTCTTGGTCTCTTCGCCAGTGCCGACGAGATGTCAGGAACTGGCATGTTTTGTTGGTCTCTTGGTCTCTTCGTCAGTGCCGACAAGATGCCGGGAACTGACCTGGTTTGTTGTCTCTTAGTCTCTTCGTCGGTGCCGACAGGATGCCGGGAACTGACATGCTTTGTTGATCTCTTGGTCTCTTCGCCAGTGCCGACGAGATGCCGGGAACTGGCATGTTTTGTTGGTCTCTTGGTCTCTTGGTCTCTTCGTCAGTGCCGACAGGATGCCGGGAACCGACATGCTTTGTTGATATCTTCGTCTTTTCTTGTTCTTCTTTCTTTTTGTACCATATTACCGATACAAGCGCCCTTTCGGGTTTTCGCCGGTACCGGCCCCCTCTTGCTTTTGCCCACGCGTCCTTTCGGGTTTTCACGTGGCGGGGTACCCAATTTTGCCCGTAGCGCCCTTTCGGGTTTTCGCCACAGCCGGGTTATTGCCATTTTTACCCTTGTCCCCTCATAGGGGAAAGTCCGGCGAGATATCTCTATTTTTTTTAACCCCATTTTATTTTATTTTCCTTTTTTTTTTGAGTGAGTGATATGCAAGTGTCGGCTAGGGCACGAAGCCTTGCGCCGGACGGTAGGGCTCATTCGTTGGCAAGAAGACAATGCCAGCGCAACGGGAGAGTTCGTGCCGATTCGGACGTAGGGTCCGTAACGGCCATATTCGTACAGAGTGGGCGGCTAGGGTACGGGGCCTTGCGCCGGAAAGGGACTTATTCGTTGGCAAGGGGCTAATGCCAACGCAAGGATAGAGGTTCTACCGATCCAGGCGTAAGGCCCGTGATGGCGAGATCGTATGGCGTGGGTGGTAGCTGAGGCCCGAGGCGATGTGCCAGAGACGGGCTTTGTCTGTTGGGAGTTTAGTGGTATCCTTGCAGGGGTAGAGTCGTTTTGTTTGTGTGAACGTTCGTTCGACTGGGATCGTGGGGACGGAACGTCTTCCCCGGGGACATTTATTATTGTACGATATTGACTCACACATTGGTGCGTGCGAGTGGACGCGTGAGACGATACCAATATGTATACATATGCATGGACGTGTATATATATATGTATGTTTAATATCATATATATATATATATTTATTTCTCTCTTTTTTCTTCTCTTTATTTTCTCCTTTTATTTCTCCCCCCTTTTTTATCCCTCCCTTTTCTTTCTTCTCTTTTTTATCTCCTTCTCTTTTTTTCTTTTCTTTCTTCTCTCTTTTTATTTTCTTCCCCCTTTTTCTTTTCCTCCCCTTTTATTTTCCTTCTTTTCCTTTCTTCTTTTTTTGCCGTATATAAGGGGCGGGGGCGGTTCCTTTGAACCACCCCCGTTCGAACCCCCCTTCCCTCTTCTCTCTCTTCGGCAGACGAAACCACCCCCCCATTTCTCTTCTCTTCTCCGTCACCGGGAGCCGCCGCCTACCGCCGTTGTCGTCGTCGTCTCCGTTGCCAGGGTGAGGAGGGGACCGTGCCCCCCCCCTTTTCTTCTCTCTTCCTCCTCCCCTCCTTTCTCCTCCTACTTCTTCCCCCCTTCTGTCGTGATCGGGGCAGCGGGACCCTACGGCCCCCTTCTCTTCTTCTTCTCCTCCTCCATTCTTCCTTTCGCTCTCTTCCTCTCCCTTCTTCTCCTTCATCTCCGGCGTCGTGAGTGACCACCGGTGAGCGGGTGTGAGGGTTCGCCGGGGAGAGGCATTTGGAGCGTGCCGGCGGGAAGCCCCTCACGGTGCGCCGGGGATAGGCACGATGGGCGTGCCGGGTAGAGCGTCGAGGAAGCGTGCCGGGTAAGCCTTCCCATAGGTGTGTCGGGGAGGGGCACTTAGAGGCGTGCCGGGGAAGCATCCGCAGAGTGTGCCGGGAAGGACACCATGGGGTGTACCGGGCAGCATAGGGTATGAGTGTGCCGGGGAAGAGGCCTTAGGCCGTGTCGGCGAAGCAACACCAAGCGTGCCGGGGAAGCACCGAGGGGACCGTACCGGGGAAGGCGCCGAGGGCGTGCCGGTGAAGGCCTGCGCGCAGTGTGCCGGGGAAGGCCTCCCCTGGGCGTGCCAGCGAAGCGTGTTGGAGGGGCCGTGCCGAGGAAGGCGCTGGGAGTGTACCGGGGAACGGTCCCCCTAGTGTGCCGGGGAGGCATGCTTGGCGGGCGTGCCGGGGAAGGCGTATGTGGGTATGCCGTGGGAGGCACCTGTGGGCGTGCCGGGGAAGGCACCCAGTGTAGTGTGCCGGTGAGGGCAACCGCAGGGTGTGCCGGGGAAGGCACTGGGCAGTGTGCTATTGAAGAAGCCCTAAGCCATGGGAAGAAGACTTTTGACCGGTGGACTTCTGGTGTTGCCTCTCGGGGCCCACCATGACTTTGTTGGGGCCGTCACTCCTTGTGGACGCGCACCCGTGTTTTCCCTTACGCCTCTGGCCTAGGGGAAACTCTGCCGAAATTTCGTCAGAAATCGGCAATATTTATTCATCTAACTTGTAGCAACGCCCCTTCACAGTCCTTTTACTTGTGATCTATTCTGATCTTCTTATTTGTGTATCTTTGCAGACAAATGGCTGCTCCAAGTGGTTCTCCCGCCCCCGCTGCTGTTGTCGGTGCCGACCTCATTCCGCGGGGTCCAGTGCCGGCAGTCACATGGCTCAATGTGGAGGAGCTAGACCGAGAGCACGCAAAAATAGCCGCTTTGGCAGAGTCATCTGAGTCCGACGGGGAGACCATGGATTTCCAGAGGCTTGCCCGAGTTGACAGTGGCTTCACATTTGACCGGGTCACCGGGGAGTACAGGAAGGACTTCCCGAAGGATAGGCACCTTGTTCGATTCCTGAAGCACCTGCGCTCCCGAGAGGGGCGAGACTTTCGCACTATAAAAGCCGTCGAGCGGGCCATCCTGCATGCCCGGGACAGTCTATTGTACAGCGTCCCCAGGAGCATTCCGATGTATCTGGTGGGAGAAGCCCGGGAATGGAAGCCAGTCCTGGGGATCGAAGGGGTGCTGCCGGCTGAAGATAAATTGGTGCGAGCCCCTCAGTTCACGCCAGCAAGGTGGGACATGTCTGCGGGGAAGGTGCATGGCGAGTCGCCCCGATTTGGTTTATTCTTGGCTCCCCTGAAATGGGGTTATAGGGAGGAGCCGTTCATATTGGACTGTTTGGCCATCAGGTTCAAGTACGAACTATCACTGGGCTGGTTCGGGGAGCTGAAGCTTCAAGACGCCCACAGCTTCCGAGAAGGGGCGGTGGAGTTCACGGAATATGTACTGTTCAACTACGCCCCGTTGCTGGTCCGAGTTGGCATCTATCACAGCGTGTACGCTTCCCGGTATGGTTATCCCATCTCCAAGGGTCTCTGTTGCGGCATGATAGAAGTATTTAGTGCGGAGACCAATACCTTCTACACGGCAGAGGGAGAGACTTCACTTGATTTGTGGAGCCTAAGCCAGCTGAGCGGCTTGCCCATTGACGGGGAGCCTTATGAAGAAGTATGCCTCCCGGACTTGATCAAAGACGAGACTAACGGGGACGGCTATTATTCTCTGGGGTATTCATATCGGTACCTGATGAAGGCGTACCGGGAGCTGTACCAGCTGTCGCACAAGGGGAAGCAGCCCGCCCGTGGGGATAGGAAACGGGTGCGTATGGCGGTATGGCTGGAATATTTCTATGATGGGCTGAAGCAGTATGAAGATTTTTCTTGCGTCGGCACCGCTGTTGCTCGCAAGAAATGTGCGAAGCCCAAGCATGATGTGAAGATCCCCTCCAGGGGACGTCGGAGCGGGGCCAATCCGATGGGGGTCGACCCACAAACTCACTGTGCCGCCTATCTGACGTACTGGCTGTGTTCATTTGCCATGCCGTACGGGGATGAGACGGTGATCCGGCCAGATGCCATCTACCCGGCGTGCCAGATGGCGTGGGGTGTTAAACTTTCTCTGTGCCCGGCGGCGCTCTGTCTGATTTATAAGGCACTGGGAGACATCAGCACGCACCAGTTCCCGAGGCAGGCCCGGTACGTGTGCCCACTGCATTTCTTCAACGCGTGGGTTTGTTCACTGTTTCCGGAGTTCGCCCCGCGAGTCCTTCAGGATTGGGGGCTGGTGCCGAGGATGCTGGAGTTCGCGAGTGCAGAGCCGGCTTCCACTTCCATGCGGATGTATGATATTCGGGGCCGGTTGACCACGGTTCCCCGGGATGCAGCCGGTACCATTCATTTCTGGACGCTGGCCGCACATTCAAGCCCCCTCGTGAATAATAAGAGGGAATGCAAGGATGACCAGGTGGAGAGGTATGTCCACCCTATCAGCCAGGAAAACGTGGTGCGCCCGTTGCTGGAGCCCGAGCTGAGGGATTGGGCGCTGGCTATCCGCCCGAGCGTGTTGGTGTTCCGGAAGGGAGACAACGTACTGCTGGAGCCGTATTACCCCTTCCGATTTGGCCGCAACTTCGGGTATGACCAGCATATCCCTGCTTATCATGCGTAATTCGGCTTGCCTTCGCGGAACGTCCGGGGAAGTGCGGTCGCCGAGCACGCTAGAAGCTGGTGGGACTTCTTCCACCGGGCGGACTCTGCCTCCTTCAGGGTGCCAGCCCCGGGTCGCGTGCCCCGAGTGACCGAAGACTATATAAAGTGGTGGAATGCCCGGACGGCTTTCTATCGGTTGCACAAGACCGATTGTTGGGATGGCGCCGAAAGGAGATTCCTTAGCCGGCAACCGGTGCCAGTACTCGACATTGAGCCAGATCATCTTCTTCGGCTCAAGAACATGCAAGAGAAGGAGGTGGCGACATATATGATAGCTCGTCGGGAAGCCCGGGATAGGAGGCCGACGCCGAAAGTGGAGCTGCCTCCAGTGGCGAAGGACAGCTATCAGAAGACGCTGAGGGATCTGTGCCGGGTAGGGAGCGACCGTCTGGACCTCATCAATTATCCATTCCCCATAGAGGAAGAGGGGACTCCCGCCAAGAGCTGGCGTCCGGAGAGAGACTTGGCCTGCCTGTATCGCACGTTCATGAGGCGGGAGGAGAGGAAGCCCGAGAATTACAAGGATACCACGTGGCTATATATCCTCCTCCGGGTGAATGGGATGAAGATTGAAGATGTGACGGCCTCCATCCTGGGCAAGCGCCTGCACATCCCTTATTATTATGCTGATGGGTGGGGCATGGACCACTTCAATCTTTTCTGTCACCTTTCTTCCAAGAAACATGCGGATCTAGCCAACCTCACGGACCGGTGTCAAACTATTGAGGACGTTTGTTGGCTAGTCCGGGAGGCGGCACGTCGGGACAAGGAGATATCCCTGAGCTACTGGCCGATCACGCTGCGGCTGTACACTGGCCCTCATGGTATTCAGTTCCCTCTTGCTCTTCGGTTTTGTCCCTCAGCGCTGCGGCTTTCGCGGTGAGTTAGGTACTAATGGTATATGCATGTTCGTTCTTTCCCCTCTTTTCTTTGCAGACCATCCTGACAGCACGCAGATGGCCACGTACCGGAACCTCCTCCGGCTGGTGAAGAAGCCTGCGTATTTTGAAGCCGCGCCGCTGGCCCCGACCACGGCTCCTTTGCCTAAGGCTACGAAGAGGCCCCGGGCTAAATCGCCTGTGAAGAAGGCGGTGGACGCCGCCAAGGTGGCTAAGCAGCGGGATACAAAGCGGAGGAAGACAGACACGGCTAAGGCTTCGACGGCTGTTCCTCTGGCGCCACTAGTCCCGTCTTTCGAGGAATTCGAAGCTGCCTGTCCCGAGCCAGGTCAACCTGCCGGTCCGCGTCCCTGCTCTTTAGTGTGCCTTTTGAATCTCCCTCCTCCTTTTTATTTTGGAGTGGAGCCCTGACACCTGGACACTTCTTTTGTCTCAGCTTCTATGGGAGAGCCCGTGCCCTCGCCTGACATGGGTGAAGTTGCGGTCCCGGCAGAGTCGACCCCGGCGGCGGCTCCGGCTCCCTTGCCGCCGGCAACGGGAAGGCCCCGGGCACAGTCGCCCGTTAAGAAGGCACTGGCTGCTGCCAAGGTGGCCAGGCAAAAGACGGTAAAACGGCAGCGGACCGAGGCATCCCCGGTTCCGACGGCAGCCTCGCCGGTGGCCCGTGTCTTGTCCTTCGAGGAATTCGAAGCCACGCAGACCGAACCGAGCCGCGAAGCTGGTGAGATTCGTCGGCCGCCCGTGTCGTCTGCGGTCGACCGGCCTCCCGAGTTGGCCTCGGCTTCGCGCATGGCGACGATGCGCTTCTATCTCACGGGCGAGGGTACGGTCGGGACTCCCGAGAAGGCGTTGCCTGTTGAGGAAGCCCGCGGGTCATCTCGTGTCGCAGGAACTGAAGGGGGTAAATATTTTCGACTATACGGTTAACTCCCTTTTTTTTGTGTCCTGGGGGCCAGTAGATTCACCCTGGCTTATCTTCTTTTGCATGACAGGCGTTGCTGCGGTGGCCACCGAGTCATTGGGGCCTGATCCCGACCTCCCGACGACGTTGATATATGTGAGGAGGAAGAAGATCGGAGCGCGAGCCTCGCCTAGCCCGAGGGAGGACGTGCTGGGCAGAGATTCTGAGGTGGAAGCTCCTCTGCCGGTCCAGGCCGAGCCGACGGCGGTCGAGTCTCCGTCTGGGGAAGAGGTAGATTACAACTACTCTTCCGACGAAGTAGCTCCTGACGAGGGCGTGTCCGGGGCATCGGAGCCGCCCGAGCCGGCCTTCGGGGCCCCCTTACTTGCTGGCTCCTCGAGCCTCGTGGGGAAGACCGCTGTGAGTGTGAGCTTGTTTGGGCCGGCTCTCCTTTTCCTTTTTTTTGTGATTGACTGACGACCTTATCCCCCCCCCCTTTTTCTTTAGGATTTTCGAGAACCGGCCGAACTTGAGATCACAGAGGAGGCTGCCCCGGCTGCGCTGATCGACCGCCCAACGGGAGCCGATGCCGTCATGGGCAAATTGGCTCTTTTACTCGACGCCCTTCGAGAGGAAATGCCCGCGGAGCCCTCCGGTACTACCAGAGCGGCGGGCGAGCCTCTGGAGGAGGGGGAGATCGCGCCTGAAGGTAGCATCATCCCAGCGGCCAAGGTGAGTATGCGGGCTCCACGGTCTCCCTTTTGCATGGTTTATTTTAGATGGCGAATAGCTGATTCCCATTCCCATGGTCAGGCGATGCCGATATCGGGGAAGGCGCCTGGTCGTATCCGGAAGGCAGTGGCCAAGCGGAGACCGAGCATTGGCCCGATAGCGGTGAAGGGGCCGGCTCCAGTCTTGGGCTTGGAGAGAGAGAGACTGGCTGCGCTCGTGGAAGCGGGACGTTTACCCCAGCTGGTGGTTCTGCTTCCGCCCTTCCCGAAACTCCCGGCTCAGATGGAGGACCCGCTCTTGCAGCAGATATTTGCGGGGCTCCGTGCGCATCTGGAGGGATCTCAGCCGCGAGCGAGGAGTTCATGGGTGACGGCTTCGGGCCTGGCCTTACTCGAAGCTCCTCCTCTAGCCGAGGTAACGGCCCCTGCACCCCTGCCCCTTGGAGGAGTGGCAGAGTCGGGCCAGACGGAGGCAGAGGGGGCAGGTGACCTCCAAACGATGGGGGCACCGGAGGCTTCGGCAATGGTCTTTTCCTTTCCCCAGGCAATGGTCGGCCAAGAGTCTCTCGTCGAGCTACGCCGGCCGGGCGACTTGACCCTCGCCCTTCCTTCATCTTCAGTGGCGGCCGATACCGACCTGTGGGCAGAGGTGGACAGCACCGTGGAATTCACCCCTCCGGTCGTGCCCTCAGTTAGTCACACGTCCTTAGAAGCGCCAGTCCGTCAGATGCTGATCACTTTACGGATGATGCTTCTCGCCGATGCTTCTCTGTCCTATCGGGAGGTGCATACCATCGTGACGCAATTAACGGGGGCGCTGCAAGTGCTTGGCTGTCCGCTGGGGGAATGGTCACGGCGGGTCTTGCTATTATTGAAATATGTCAAGCGCCGCGAGTTCCTGGAGACCCAGGCTCCTGACGAACGCGCCGCCCTTGATGCTCAGGCAGACGAATATCTGCAGGCCCTAAAGGCCCGACGCGACAGTAGAGAGCGTCACGGAAAGGCCCTAGAGGAAGGCGAAGGCAGCGTTCGTTCCTTCAAGAACCGGATCGAGAAGCTGGAGGGCTATCTCGCTGCGGCTAAACTTGGCCTCGCCGAGGCGGAAGGGGCGGTGGTAGAGGAGAGGGAAGCTCTTGCTGTTGCCGACGTTGAAATGGCGTCCGTCGAAGCGGAGTTCGCCCGTCTTGAGGGATTGAGGGGCCGACTGCGCGATATGACGAACTTCCCTTGCGTCGGGATCCTCCCCCTCGAGGACATCTTCAGGGACATCGACTGAGCGTTGCATCCCTTAATCTCTCTTTTCTTTTTTTTTTGAATGTAACACAGGGGTATGCCCCGCAGCACATGTAGTTTGATCCTCTTTTGAATAGAGCAAAACATTTATGATTTCACGCGTTCCTGGTGTATGCATTTATCCCGGAGGGAGCTTTCCCACCCCTCTTTCTCTTCCGTGCATATTGTTTTCTCCTTCCTCTTCCCTCGCTCTTGTATCTTTCCCCCTTTTTCGTGTAGGGGCCCATTGGCAGGGTATGAGTCTTTGCGGGGATTCACTTTGGAAGGACCAGGCAGGGACCCATGTCAGGGTACAGGAGAGTGCTCGCCTTCCCAGGGGGAGGACGAGGGGACCACTCCACCATACCGAACGGGCAACTCCCTGGTTTTGCCGCAATATTGGAAGCGCGTGCTGGTCTCGAGTGAGGGGTACTTGGCCAGAGACCCCTTTTGTCGTTCAGAGGTGGCGGATAGAAAGGTCCGTTTAGTCAGTGACTTAGACGGGAGGTCTGATCCAAAGGGGTGCTCGCCCCCCGGGGAGGATGGAGAGAAGAGTTCGTCTAGTCAATGACCCGGACGTGAGGTCTGAGCCAAAGGGGTACTCTCCGCCCGGGAAGGACGGAGAGAAGAGTTTGTCTAGTCAATGACCCGGACGTGAGGTCCGAGCCAAAGGGGTACTCACCGCCCGGGAAGGACGGAGAGAAGAGTTTGTCTAGTCAATGACCCGGACGTGCGGTCCGAGCCAAAGGGGTACTCACCGCCCGGGAAGGACGGAGAGAAGAGTTTGTCTAGTCAATGACCCGGACGTGAGGTCCGAACCAAAGGGGTACTCACCGCCCGGGAAGGACGGAGAGAAGAGTTTGTCTAGTCAATGACCCGGGCGCGAGGTCCGAACCAAAGGGGTACTCACCGCCCGGGAAGGACGGAGAGAAGAGTTTGTCTCTTTCTTTTTAAATTAATTTTGGTACCCCCGCTGATGCGGGGCGGTGACTGGAAATGGGGGGCGTCCCCCTTTCTGGCTTCTCTTTTTTTTTCTCTTTTTTTTCTCTCTTTTTTTTCTCTTCTTTTTTTTCTTCTTTTTTTTTGCTTCTTCCTTCTTTCTCTTTCCATTTTTTTGCTTCTTCTTTTTTGTCTTTCTCTTTTTTTTGCTTCTTCTTTCTTTCTCTTCCCATTTTTGCTTCTTCCTTTTTTTGTCTTTCTTCTCTCTTCCTCTTTCCATTTTTTTGCTTCTTCTTTTTTGTCTTTCTCTTTTTTTGGCTTCTTCTTTCTTTCTCTTTCTATTCCTTTCTTCCCTTTTTCGAGAACCCGGCTGGTGGCCAAATCATTCGGACATTAATCACGTAAATTCGCCCCAAAAATGGGGAGAAGAGTAATATTATTACCTGAATGGGGGCGCTGGGGCGTGGTACAGCCTCAAGTGCCTTCCATTAAGAGGCGGGAATTGAACCTCCCCGCGGTGGTTGACAATTACATAGGCTCCGCCTTCGTAGACTTTCTGGACTACGTAGGGTCCGAGCCAGTTCTCGTTTAGCTTACCTTTGGGGTTGGCCGCCATGAGATCTCTTCTCTTGACCATGACAAGGTCACCCTTCTTGAATTCGCGTTCCTTGACGAGCTTGTCAAAGGCGCGTGCAATCCGGGCCTGATAGACCTGGATATTCTGTTGGGCTTGAAGCCGCTTTCCTTCCAGACTGGAGAGTTCATCGAGCCTTCGCTCGGTGTTGGTCTGCCCTTCGGGGACAAGCCCATGCTGAATGGCGACCCTGAGGGACGGTATCTCCAGTTCGACGGGGATGATTGCTTCCGAGCCATATACAAGAGAGAAGGGCGAGTAGCCCGTTGGGGTCTTGTATACGGTTCGGTACGCCCAAAGCGCTTCATACATTCTTTCTTCCCAGTCCCTTTTGTTAGAGCTAACAGTCTTGGCCAGGAGAGTGCAAAGTGTCTTATTGAAAGCTTCGGCCAGCCCATTGCTTGTGGATTGTAAGGAGTCGATGTCCTCCAGTCAATTTTGTATTTTTATGCTAGCCGGTAAACTTTCTGGTTGCGGAAGTGGCTGCCGTTGTCCGACACAATCCGGTCGGGCACGCCGAACCGGAATATAATGTTGCGACGGACAAACCTGACCACGATTTCTCCGGTGACCTTCCGTAAGGCAACAGCCTCTGCCCAGCGGGAGAAGTAGTCGGTCGCCGCCAGAATATATTTGCAGCCTGTGGAAGATGCGGGAAAGGGGCCCACGACGTCCGTTCCCCATTGGGCGAACGGCCAACTGGGCACTGTTGGGTGTAGTGGTGCAGGAGGTCTTCTGGGAATGGTGGCATGCTCCTGGCATCTCTGACACGACTTAGCATACTCGCAACAGTCGTTGAACATTGCAGGCCAATAATAGCCAAGTTTCTTGATTTCAATTTTCATTTTCGGTCTCGCCTGGTGCGCGCCAGCTATGCCGGCATGGACCTCCTTCATAACCCTCCAAGCTTCTTCGGTGGACAAACATCGGAGGAGCAGCTTCCTTCTGGCGTCTGCCACAATTCGGAATAATATTCCGCTTCGGAGCTCGTAAGAATCCTTGGTTCTGACTAGCTTGATCTTTTCTTCTCTTCGGTCAGGCAATCGCTGGTGTTTGAACCACTGCACCAAGGGGGCTCTCCAGTCGGGCAGGCTGACGGCTTCCACTGTAGTGACCTCTAGGTCTTCTTCTTCTGACTCCTCTGCCATCATGCTGGGTACCTGGCGTTGGTTTATTACTTGGATATGGAGAGATCCATCTGGAGGCACTGCCAGTGAGCTTGCCAATTTTGCCAATGCGTCGGCTTGTGCGTTCTCCCCTCTGGCGACATGGCCTATCTCGAGGAGGTAGAACCGCTCCATGAGCCCTTTTGCTTTAGTGTGATACGGGAGCAGCTCAGGTTTTCGGACATCAAATTGCCCCTGGACTTGCTTGACGACCAACAGCGAGTCGCCGAACACCTGGAGCATTTTGATCTCCATTTGAAGGGCGACCTGGAGACCGATGATTAGAGCTTCATATTCTGCTTCATTATTGGTGCAGGGTTTGCTAATGCAGCAGGAGGTGTGCATCACTTCTCCATCTGGCGATTTGAGGACGATGCCAGCTCCGGCACGCACCTTGCCATGCCCAGACGGGGTCGCTTCTGTTCTCGAGGCCCCGTCGAAGTATAACTGCCAGACGGCTTGTTGCACTTGATCCACCTCTAGTGTTTCGTCTTCGGGTAGCTCTGTGGCCAACGGAGAGTCTTCGGGCACAGGGTGTGCTGCGAAGAAGTCCGCGACGGCTTGCCCCTTAACGGCCTTCTGTGGCACGTAAGTGATGTCAAATTCCATGAGCAGCACGGCCCACTTGCCAAGGCGCCCCTTCGGGACTGGCTGGAGGAGAATGTGCTTGATGGGGTCGGCCCTGGATATCAGGCTGACTTCATGGGACAACATATAGTGCCTCATCTTCTTGACCGCGAAGACCAAGGCAAGGCAGATTTTCTCAATCGGGGTGTACTTAGCCTCTGCGCCCACCAACCTTCGACTGAGATAGTAAAGAGCTTGTTCTTTTCCCTCATCATTGTTCTGGGCGAGCATTGCCCCCAGTGAGTACTCGGTGGCCGCTATGTAGAGAATAAGCAGTCTACCTTTGACAGGTGCCCCCAGGACGGGTGGGGTCTTCAGGTACTCCTTTAGCTGGTCGAACGCGTGCTGGCATTCGTGACCCCAGCTGAAGGGTGCATTCTTCATCATCAGTCTGTGGAAGGGTTGGCAACGCCCTGACAGGTTGGAGATGAACCTGCGGATGTAAGCTAAACGCCCCTGTAGGGACCTCAGCTCCCCCAGACTCTTCGGAGGAGGCAGCTCCTGGATGGCTTTTATCTTCAGGGGGTCGATCTCGATCCCTCTGTGCCGGACAATAAAGCCGAGGAATTTCCCGCTGGACACGCCAAAGGCGCACTTCATGGGATTCATTTTCAGCCCGTACTGCCGGAGCCTTTGGAAGACGGCCCTGAGGTCGCTCAGGTGCTCGTCTCTTTTCTTCGTCTTGACGACCAGATCATCAATGTAGCACTCGACCTTGCCGTATAGCAGCTCATCGAAGATGCCCCGGGTCTTCTCTCTCGGAAAGGAATAAGGCTTCTGCAGCTTCTCTTGGAGTGTCAGCCCTTGCCTGGTTGGCCGCTCGATCAGCGGGCTTGCCATGTCTCTCATTTCCCGCCTTGTCAAGGCGGGGGTGTTGGGACTGGTGCCTCGGGGCCGAGGCATCCGGCCACCCCATGGGGGAAGAGATCCTTGGATCAGGTCGGCGACTAGCGAGGTTAACTCGGCCAGTCGTGCTTTTAGCATCTCGATCTCCCGTTGCTGCCTATGGTACAAGGCGTACATGACGGGGTCGTATCGAGGGGAACTCGGGGCATGGCCCGTGCTACTGCTCCTTGCTTCGCCGGCCGGCCGGGGTGGAGGCGCCTCGCTGGCGTGCCCTCTCGAGGTCGACACTTCGGAAAAGGAGGGGGTCTTCTCCATATAGCGGCGGCTGGGAGGCTTCCACAGGAATACTTCTTCGTCTTGTGCCTCTTCGGCCGAGGCCCCAGGACATGTGTCTCGGTGGGTTTCCAGCGAATCTGCAGCTTCTGCGGGGTCGTCGCCGGGCCATGCTGAGACCGATATGACATCAGTCTCGTAGTAATCTTCTAGTGAAAAGCCCAGACCGGGGTGCTTGGTGATTTTCAGCAACCGTCGATCCAGGTTTGGTGGGTTCCACATTCTTTCAAACATTTCCTTCCGGCTGGAGGGCTGGTAGGGAGGAATCTTCTGCTTTCTGACCATTCTGGCTGCCTGGTCAGTCATGTGGGGGAAGTCCCGTGATGGGGACGTGCGGGTCATGCAACTCGTCAGGGAACCGGCAATCATCGTCTTCCCTGACCGGCTTTTCCCCCGCCACATAGAAAATAGTGGGCGGCCCCTCAGAGTTAGGCACCTCGAAGGTTTTCAGTCGTTCAGCTGCTTGGGATTCTATCTCTGCTATCGGCTTGACGATCCCTGGCGGGACCCTGACATCTTCTAGCAGGTCTTCGAGGCAGGGTGCCCCCGGTGTGGGGTAGATGGCGAGAGGGGCTGCCCTGAATACCCCTTCTTCTTGTGCAATAAATGGTACATGCGGGGGAGCTACATAGCCTGGGGGCGGCGGAGGAAACCAGCCCCCTGATTCCATTTTCTTCTTGCCCTTGTCTTGGATGACTTGAGGAGCTTGCTTCGCCTTCTCCAAGTACAGATTAGCATCTGACAAGTGACACTCGAACACCTAGAACGGGTGGAGGTCGGCGAAGATTCTGACTTCCTTTCCCTCACAGGGGTACTTGATGCATTGATGCAGGGTGGAGGGCACCACTCTGTTCTGGTGTAGCCAAGGCCGGCCAAGCAACGCCTTGTAGGAAGTGCTGGAGTTGATGACGTGGAACTGGACCTTGGTGGTGAAGTCATCAAAGGTCAAGTTGAACTCTGCGACCCCCATAGGAACTTCACATTTCTGGTTAAAGCCGGCAATCTTGACATTTTTAACTTCGACCAGATGTACGTCAAAGTAGTGCTTCTGGTATACCCGGTACGGGAGTATATTCACCGCTGCCCCTGGGTCGATCAAGACCCTGTTGATAGGCTGGCCGTTCAGCTGCCCTTTCATGTAGAGGGGCCTGTTATGGCTGCAAGTCGGTAGGAGCATGTCATCTTCTGTGAAAGCCACTGCTACTTCAGGTGGTATTTCTGCCAAACAGGCTTCAAGGTGTGCTGGCGTCTGGAGTGCGGTGATGATGGCTTGCCGTGTTTCTTCATTCAAGGACAGCATTTCCCACACCGTGAACCGGGTCGGGATTTTCTTGAGATGTCTGACTATCCGCTCGGCCGCCCGTACCTTGAGCAGTTTCATCTCTTCGGGCTTGCTGCGCCTGCCTTCATCCTGGAATTGGGGTGCCGGATCAGGGGATGCCTGTTTTGTGGGTTCTGCTGCAGCTTGTTGAGCCGGCGGGGTCGGTCGGGCCTCTTCCGCTGCCCGCATGAATTCGGCGAGGTTTGGGGTGCCGCTGAATTCTTCCTCTGGCTGGACAGGAGTTGCCGCTGGTAAAGCTTGGGGAATGCTTGCTTCACTGGTCGCAGCGGACCCCTGGGGGTGCACCCGCCTTCCTGCTCGGGCGGACAGGAACTCGGCGAATGACGGGGTGCTTTGACTCTTGGTGCCTCCGGGGTAGAGGTCTGATGGAGGAGGGATCTCGGTGCCTCGGACCTCGGGCTCGGGAACCTGGTATGGTCGTTCCCCCCTGAGCATGATGTTGAGGTTGTCCTGAGGAGGGCGCCCCCATTTCCTTCCGGACCTGGTGGCGTGTTGGGAGGTGGACGCCTCAGCTTGATTCACCTCTGCCGGCTCATGGGGTGGCTCTCCTTCTTTCTCTTCCAGGGAGAGAGCGGTGTCGAACAGCGCCAAGAGGGTATTGCAGGCGAAGACGACCTCCTTCTTCTTCTTGCCCCTGGGTCTTCTCTTCTTCTTCTTCTTGCCTGCTGCAGCGGGTGGCTGCTCTTGAGGAGGTTCACCCCACAGGGGAGGCTCTTTGTCTGCATCAGCTTCTGTTCCCGGAGCCAGCTCGAGTGATTCGAACTCCATCCAGGGGACATACTCCTTCAGCTCCACAGGCTGGATTTCGGGCTGTTCATAATCTTCGAGCCCATCAATAATAGCCTGGAGTCTTTCAACCGCCGGGCTAGTCTTCTTGTGCATCCGCAGCGGGGCAGAGCTCTTCCTCTTGTGAGTGGGCCGCCTCATGACCAGCCGGGGGGCCATGTCGTGGCAAACAGGGTTTATCGGGGGCAGTGCAGGCAGGGGCGCTGCTACCCTCGAGTGAATTCCTGGGGTGGGTCGAGAGGCGCGCGCCTTTCTGGTTTTTTCGGGTGCAGTCTGCCACCCTTCTTGGTCTTGAGCTAGGGCCACGATAAAGGTTTCATAAGTGGCACGGGCACAGGCCTTCGCCCATTCTTCTGGCAGCTCCTGATATAGCGAGATCATACTGACGGAGGAGGCTATACTGGGCAGCTCGTGTGGCTGCGGGGGGTCTACTTTATGCTCCCCCATGTCCAGCTCCCCGTCCCTGATTAAGGACTCAATAACATCCTTGAAGACGTAGCAATCTTCAATAGTATGCCCGAGCACCCGGTGGTACAGACAGAAGCGCGGGTCATCTTTCTTCTTTGAGTCGCCAGGCCTTTTCGGCCCTGGCAATGTGATCTTATTGTAGCTGGTTGCCCACTCAAACAGGAGCTTGGACTTGTCCCGGGAGAAGGAATACAACTTGCTTCTCATCTTCTCTCTTAGTGAGGGGCCTTCTCGCCGTTCTGTGGTTCTGGGCGGCGGAGGGTTAGCTGCTCCCTTGGCTTTCTCCTTCTGCTTTTCGAAAGCCTGGAAGTCTAGTGCATGCACCTCCGGGGGAGCCGGCTTCTTCTCCGCCTGCCTGGCCCTCTGGCTTGACATGGCTGGGGTGGAGGAGTATCGGGCCAAGAATGCCTCGATCTCCGCTACCACATTATTCAGACGGTCAAATGTCTTGACCTCAGTGCCGATCATTCTTTCTAGGATTTCTTTCTTTAAGTTTTGCTTGCAGATCTGCACTGCGTCCTCCTGATGCGGGGGGCGTTTGCACCTCATGCTGAGGTTCCTCCACCTCTTAATGTAGTCGAGAGCCGACTCATCATTCTTCTGCCTTGTGGCGTAGAGTTCAGCCATGGTGACTTCTCTCTCGGCAACGTAGAATCTTTCCTTGAACTTCTTCTGCATGTCGGGCCAATCGGCCACCGACCCGGGCGGCAAGCCGGAGTACCATTCAAAGGCAAGCCCGGTGAGTGTTGAGCCGAAGAACTTCAGGAGGTAGGCCTCATCAGCAGCCAGGTCTCCCATGACGTTCACGTAATAGGCAATATGCTCTCTGGGAGATCCTTGCCCGTTGAACTTTTCAAATTTCGGCGGCTTGGTGACGCCAGCCGGCAGCTTCTTGGCAGCGTAATGAACCGGGTAGGGTACCCGGTAGACGTCGAAAGGCGTCTGACCCCCATCGCCCCTCTCGGCCAATTTCATATCTATCATCTGCTCGAGCATTAACCGGCTGACTGCCGCCGGGTCGACTGGGCTCGGGTAGAAATGAGCGGGCTGCGCGCTCGGGGTGGCTACCACGGTCGCTCGGGGGGCCATGGGGGACCCTTGTGAAAGCAGAGCCTGTGGCGGGGTGACTGCTGCGCAATGTGCTTGCTGCGGGGGCGCGCCCCCGAGAGGATTGAGGGTTGCTGGGAGAGCTGCCTCGGGAGACTGCCCCCTGTCCCTGGGTACCTCGGGCGTGACCTCAGTCTGCCAGGACATTGGGGGTGGTGTGTTTCGCTCATTCAACTGCTTTTTAAGTGATTCGATTTCCTGCTGGAATCGTTGCATCATGAGCAGCATTGCTGGGTCAGCTGTGGGGAGGCTGGGCATGCCCCCCGTCTCTTCGGCCGGGGCGTCCTCGGATGATGTCGAGGGTCCGCCACTCGTGTCGCCGGTGGTGACTACATTGGCCGTGAGGGCCGTGAGGGGCTCCCCAGGTGTCGCGCCGCCTGCCGCTCTCCTTCTTCTGGTAAGGGGTCCCGGCCTGGCAGCTATTCTGGCCAATTCTTCCGGGTCGGCGGGTAAGGCCCCATACCGACCATGGACTCCTGCCATGTTGCAGGTGAATGTCAGCCATTTCCTATTCTTGTTTCTTCTTGACGCCCTCCGGGACGGTCCTCCCGGGAATGTCAGCCTATCGAAGACCGACCGTCGGGGCGGCGCTTCCTCCCGCACAGGGGACTGGCGCGGCTCCTCCGGGCGGGTCCTCGATTCCATACAAGGTGCATGTCCCTGTCTTTCTTCCTGGGAGGCAGAGGCCATTGCCCCCAGTAGTCTCCGGCGGCCAGCGGGGGTGCTACCCGGGCCTCGGAGGTAGTTTCTCATGGCCTGCTCTATCCCTTCCCACTCCTGGTCAGGGAGAGCGGCCTGTGGTTGCGAGTCGACGACAGCAGCAGAAGGAGAGTAGGCCCTGAGTGCCGGGCGGGCGGCGTTGTGTCGGCGCCCCCGGCGACGGCGGTGAGCATTCTCAGGCGGCACTGGGGTGACGGGTGCTGGTCGAGGAGTTGGGGTCATCACCTCGACCCTGTCATCTCTTCGGGCCTTCCTCGGGCGGACAGTGCCGGGCCCTGCCTGGGCGGGTGCAGCGGGCTGGGTCTCCTTGGGTACCCAGACTTGTTTCAGTTTGGCCAGCCTGTGAGCCGGTGCAATCTTTGGTGGGGTGGCCACAACAGCGGGCGTCATCTTCCCTTTCAATTTCTCCAGGCCTTGAAAGGAGTTGCGGACTGGGACGGTCGGGATGATGCGGTCCGGTGTCACCTGGGACCTCTGCCCGTCTAGGCGGACTCGGAGGGCCCCAACCGTCATGGACTTCCCGGAGTTGGAGGCGCGACGCCCTGATCCGGCGCTGGTGTTGCTTCTCCGGAGCCTTCTCCGGTGGGATGTCGACCCATGGTGGAACGGGCCGGTAGTTTGGTGCACGTGGTGCACGTTGCAGCTGAGCGTCGTTGTGTGGACGCTATTGTTGTCTTCGGCCATAGCTCGGCCGGCGGCAGCTTCGACGGCTCCCGGAGCGGGAGCGTTGGTTTGAGGCTCCTTGGGCGTTTCCACGTCGAGGATCTGGACGAAGGCTACCCCCAGGAAGTTGGGGAAACCCACGGTGGGAGGGAAGCTCCCGAAAGTGAGGGGTACCGCCAGGTAGCCACCTCGCACGTGATTCTCCACAACCTCAGGGCTGCAGATGACACCCATTGTCGGCTCCATGATGCCTCTCTCCTTACTTTTCTGCATTTAAGAAGATAACGCAGTTAGTATTACAAGAAGGGGGCTGTGGGGCCCCTAATTTCGGCAAAGAGATGAAGGGTGGATGGGTCCCACCGGGCGTGCCAGAGTTGTGGACGCACTTTCCGTTAAACTGTTGTTCTGGTTCGTCTGTTGGTTTTATTAAGTGCGTGGGCGTGCCAGTCACCGGAGTGACAATTTATTCGGGCTCCGGAGAGCCCATGGTGCGCTCGATCTGACTTCGTCAGACGATTGTGTGGTTCGTGTCGGGACCGAATCCCGTCGCGCCATGAAGGTCACGACGTCATTTACATCCCTCATACGAGGGAATACCCTTGATTAATTGCCGAAATTAGAGGCCCCGCAGCCGAAAGGAGTAACACTAATTATACGAGAGAGATAGGGACGGGTCACACTGAAAGTTGTATTAAGGCCATAAACTGTCGGCCGTGTCGGCCACTCGTAGACCTTTTGTATTCGGACACAAGTCCGTGGCAGCGCCACAATGAGAAAATCGAGGTAGATCCCTTCAAATGTCTGCCGAGCATGCGGCAATTTTAAATGAAGGTTCGGAAGGTATCCGGAACGAGAAAACAAATCCGGTCCGATTAGGATGTCGGCCCGAGGTTAGATCAAAGCCCGGCCATATCGGGGGAATTCCCGAGACTCGGGCTCGACCTAAAGGGGCAGCGTTGTTGTTCCTTTTGCCCCGGGTCCCGGGGAGAGAGCGGGCTGCGGCGTGGGCATTAGCGTCTTTTATCTAGAGCTTTCTTGGTTATACCTTCTGGGATTTCTGATTTGATGTTTACTATTTATTCGTGCCTTTGTCCGGGATGATTTCTCTTCTTCTATGCATGATTATTCTTATTATTATCATTGGTTTGTTATTTATTTTTTTTTATTACCCCTCCCGCCTCTTTTATTATGATCAATATTGCGCATTTGGAGTCCTTCAATTAGCGTGATTTTTATTGATTTATTTGCTATTGTTGATGCCCTTATCGTGATGTATATATGCATGCATGTAGTGTGCCGGCGAAGGAGAGACGGGAGTGATATAAAGTCTATACGTTCCCCAGGCTCGAAGTCTATACGTTGCCAAGCCCAAAGTCCGTACACTGGAGCAGAGTGGAGTAAAGTCTACGCGTTGCAATTTGGAGTCTGTACGTCGACTGGCCCGGAGTCTGTACACTGGCCAAGTCTATACATCAGAGTGTGAAGTCTATACACTGCCCAAGTCTATACGCTGGATAAGTCTATACATTGGAGTGTGAAGTCTATACACTGCCCAAGTCTATACACTGGCCACCATGAAGTCTGTACGTTGGGATATGAAGTCTATACGCTGGATGCTCAAAGTCTATACATTGCCCAGCATAAAGTCGGTACGTCGGTGTGTGAAGTCTATACACTACCCAAAGTCTATACGCTGGTTATCATGAAGTCTGTACGTTGGCTGGCTCAAGTCTATACGCTGGATAAGTCTATACATTGGAGTGTGAAGTCTATACACTGCCCAAGTCTATACACTGGCCACCATGAAGTCTGTACGTTGGGATACGAAGTCTATACGCTGGATGCTCAAAGTCTATACATTGCCCAGCATAAAGTCTGTACGTCGGTGTGTGAAGTCTATACACTACCCAAAGTCTATACACTGGTTATCATGAAGTCTGTACGTTGGCCAAGTCTATACAGTGGCTGAGGGTGTACCGGCGAAGGGAAGGAGTGTACCGCTGAAAGGGCCAGGAGGAGTGTGCCGCTGGGGGGCTCAGGGGGAGTGTGCCGCTGAAGGGTTGAAAGGGGGAGTGTACCGCTAAAGGGTTGAAAGGGGTGTACCGCTGAAGGCCAAGGGAGCGTGCCGCTGAAGGCCAATGAGGGCGTGCCGCTGAGGGCCAAAGGGGCGTACCGCTGAAGGTCAATGGGGCGTGAGGGTGGAGGCTCGATCAGTTTTTTGATTATTTGTTTTAAGGCTTTTTATTTCTTCTTATCTTGACTTTCGTGTGGTTTTATATAAAACTCCTCCCGTGTTTTGTTCTCTTTGTTCGGTTCGATCTCTTTTCTTGTGGGTCGGAGGCTCGGGCTGTCGGGTGGTTAGTTAGCTCGGTTCAGTTCTCGTCGTGAGGCCGGCAGTGGTTTGATGAGTTGGAAGGTTTCGTCAGTTATCTTGCTTGTTTGTTGCCTCCTTTTGCCTCTTTTAATTGTTTATTAGTTTCTCACAAAAATTCGGCAGCATTTCCCCTTGACCCGGGGCGTAAGGGAGATACAGGGAACGCGCCCACATGATGTGGCGGAACCCGACAACTGGAGGTGGGCCCCCGGGGGGGGGCAACACCTTTATAGAGACTCGGAGAACGCGAAGGGGAACGACAGACCGAAGACATCTAAAGGACCTGGACTGGGACTGGACAAGGAGTAAGCTGAGGGACTGAAGGGCGTGCCGCTGAGGGCTGAACAGGGGGTGTGCCGCTGAGGGCTGAACAGGGGGTGTGCCGCTGAAGGCTGAACAGGGTGTGCCGCTGAAGGCTGAACAGGGTGTGCCGTTGGAGGCTGAACAGGGTGTGCCGCTGAAGGCCAAGGGTAGGCGCACCGCTGAAGGCTGATCTGGGCGTGCCGCTGAGGGCTGATCTGGGCGTGCCGCTGAGGGCTGGAAAGGTGTGCCGGCCAAAGGCCGGAAAGGTGCACCGCTGAGAGGCTTAAAAGGGGTGTTAGCAACTGGGGGGGGTACTTGGTGGCTGTTCAGGAAAAGAGAAATAAAGATGGGGGGATTTCAAGGCCGGGAGTGGCCCATTAGTAACTGGGTGGTTGGGAGGAAAGAAGGGTACCTCCCCTTCTCCTCAAGCTCGGGAACACGGTAGATGGCCATAGAAGGGAATGGGTGAGGAGCTCACGGAGCCAAGGCCAACAGAAGGGGGAAACCTACATCGACGTGGAGGACCCTAAAGACGCCGGAGGAATAAGGAGACAGAGGGAGGAACGGATTGTCCGTCAAAAAAAAAAACCCGCAAAGCCTAGCCTAAAACATCGAAGATCGAAAAGAAACCCGGAGAGGGTGGTTTTCATTCATGAGAATCAAGAGGGCGAGGCCCTTCATACATATGGCAAAAGCAAACTCCCCAAATGGGGCCATGGACAAGAGTAAGAAAGACCAAGAACGCCAGGAGGAATGGGATACAAGAGGGAAGAAGACATCCGGGCCTAAGACTTCGGCCGCTATCCCCAACCCTTTCCCCCAATACAACAAGCTCTCTCTCTCTTACTCTTGTTTCTTCCCGGTGGCCGTCGGACGGAGCTCAGGCCGGGAGGGCCTCTTCTTCTCTTCTTTCTCCGGTGTGTGTTGTGTGTCTCCCCGTCTGTCTCCGTGCGTCTGCCTCCTCCTTCGCCCTCCTTCTTCTTCCGTTCTCCTCTTCCTCTGCCTCTCTCCGTCTCCCTTTCTCTATGGAAGACGGGCGTCTTTTATACCCTCAGCAGCGGGGAGCCCTCGAGCATGGCTGTCGAGGGCGGGAAGCAGCCCGTGATGATGGGGTTTGACTCCCCTCCGTCCTGGCTGTCAGTGGGGTAGCCTGCGTGGCCCAACGATCGGCTGCCACCTCAGACGGCTCCACTACGCGCCAAGGATGCGTAGGGCGTGGGCCTCACGTCGCCCGTTGAAAGAACTTCACCGCTGTGCCGCTGAAGAGCCAAAAAGGCCTGCCGCTGAAGCCTTTGTAGGCTGTACCGCTGAAGACCCCTTTGGGCGTGCCGTTGAAGGCCCCAAAGGCCGTACCGCTGAAGCCTCAAAGGGCTGTGCCGCTGAAGGGCCTGCAGGACGTGCCGCTGAAGCCCCTGCAGGGCGTGCCGTTGAACACCCAGAGGGGGCGTGCCGGTGAAGCCACTTGGGGGCGTACCGTTGAAGGTCCCCCCTTGGGGTGTGTCGGTGAACCCCCATAGGGGTGTGCCGGCGAAGGCCGCGGCAGGGTGTGCCGCTGAAGGCTTTCTAGGGCGTGCCGCTGGAGGCCCTTTGGGGTGTGCCGGTGAACCCACCCGGGGGCGTGCCGCTGAGCAGCCTTGGGCTGTGCCGCTGAGCACCCAAGGGGGTGTGCCGGTGAACCCACCTGGGGGCGTACCGTTGAACAGCCTTGGGCTGTGCCGCTGAGCAGCCTTGGGCTGTGCCGCTGAGCACCCCCGGGGGGGTGTGTATTTGGGGCCCGTTCTGAGCCCGTCGCGGACACGAGTCATGGCCCGTTTGATTTCCTTTGGGGCCCACGGACTGTGGGGCCTTTTGTGCTTGATTTCTCCGGGGTTTCTTCACTCGGCGCCGTTGTTGATGCTGGGCCGAACATGACACTTGGATGTGCAATTTTCGGTGTCCACAGCTGCCCAGGGTGAGTAGTCTACGGCTGATCGTGCCTCCCTTAGCCTCGTGAATGTTTCAGACACCCCTTGAGCTCCGTGACCGTGTTTTGGGTGTCCGTAGGTACCGTGTTACCTCGATTAGCATGCCTACGGGCTTGGTGGGTCCGGGTGACCCCATGTGTTCTGGGCTTCCGTGTTCTTGCTAGATCGAGTCACCATGTATCGATGTGAGTGCGGTGGGGTTTCCCCGCACGTCGTGGTTTTCCTGGAAGGTGGTTTCCGAGTGGGCCATGTGTGTGGTCTTGGACTGTGAGTCCAGTCAACTAGCCTGGGGCTGGAGTTCTCCATGTGTTCCTGAGACGAGGGATTACCTTGGTGACTTTTGAGCTGCCTCGATATTCATGTTACCGTAGTTTCTGACCTAGGTATAGGGCAGATTGATGGCATGGAGCTATCCCTGTACAACGGTCTTGACCCCGAGTCTTGTGACTCAAAGACTGTTAGATTTAGTAGGTCTAGTGGGCTGTCCAGAGTCTGTTGGCGTCGTGCCACCTGTTACTCCGTGTTACTCGCGATGGGTGCGTGAGTAGCTTTCCGTGTTCACGTTTAGTGACCTCCCACTAGTCGTAGCCTTCTTACGGCACGCGTGTGCTGACCCACCCAGGAGTGGTGGAGCGGCTTACCCGAGAGAGACGATTTTTAAGCTGGTTTTTATAGGGCCCCTTGCCTTTGCAGCCCGAGTCCGGCTGGGTGGAAAACCGGCTAGAGGACCCGACCTGGAGCAGTTGGTCTGTGTGTGCACACGTAGTTGGGGGTAGAGGACCCGTGCTGACGAGCGTGACCCCAGCTAGTCCTTGTTCTGAGTTCATGGTTACTGTGTGTCTCTGTCTCCGCCTGGGGCGTCGCAGCGAGACACATGTGACGCGGTGTAAGACGTCAGGGGACGCATCCAGTCGTTCTTCTGGTGGGCAGTGCTCCTGTCACATGACGTGAGTTTCTCGTGAGTCGAGTTTCACTTCACGTCTGCGAGACGTGGTCTTGCGTGGAGTTCCGGGCGTTTTCTCGGCACCGAGGTCTAGGGGTTCCGGTGAGCATCACCGAAGGCTTTTCCCTAGACAGCGGTGAGTTCGCAACGGCGTGGTCATTTTCCTAGTAGCGTGACTAGGGTGGTTCGTAGTCTAGTCATCCCCGACTATGGGAGACCGGGTCGTATTTTCTGGTCCAGTAGGAGTAGCTGTAGCGCCGAGTTTTGACCGGCCACCGGTTTGATGTTCCTGCTATTATTGTTGTTCTTGTTGTTCTTGTTGTTGCTGCTTTCCGTTACCTCCGTTGTTCTCGGTTGGGGTTCCGCGGGATCCCTACTGAGCCAGTGACATGAGGCTCACCCCTGCTTTTCAGGTGTGGCGGTTCTTCCTCGAGGTTCGAGGGTGATGTGCGGAGGTTCTTAGTTACCAGCTCGCCGGGCCGAGTGTTCACTTGACATGTGGTACGTTTTACTGCTTTAGACTGTACTTTCTGTTGGACTGGACTCTGTTGTAGTTAGTTTATTTTATTGCTATTAATTGTTGAATTGTCCTACTTTATTTCCTATTTCTTTGTACCTCCACACTCCTTTTTAGTCCTTCCGAGCCTCGGCTCGTGGGCGGCGGGCTAGGATTCGAATGGTATCGGGTTCCTTTCCCGGTATCCGGATCTCGGGTCGCCACAGTTGGTATCAGAGCGTGGTTGTGGACGTACATGGGAATGCGAGATATTGCAGTGATCAGAGTCCGTAAGGTCCAGTACAATCGGTAGCTGGCATAGGGTATTGTGTTTGTTTTCCGTTTAGTTTCTCGCGTAAGGGCTTGAGTGCGCGGCGTTGGCGCTGTGGTTGTGGTTGCTATTTCGTCGAGTGCCGGTGCGGGGCCCGAGGGATGTGATAGAGAGATTTCTTTTCGATGGGTGGTGGCCCCGGTTGTGCTGCGTTGGGCAGAGTGCTACTAGCAGGCATGCGTTGCTGTGCTGCTGCTTTCGAGGGATCTGCAGCGACGTCAGGTGGCTGGTGAGGACTGTTCATCGTTAAGTGGCTGTGAGTGTGCTCTGGGGGAGCTGTTATAGAGTTTGGCCACTCCAGCTTAAGGATTATCCTGCCCATGAGGTGTTAAGGTTGTGGTTTGAGGTGTTAGAGCAGGTGCTCTGGTCGAAATTATGCTCGGGTGAGCAGAAGGTTTTCTGTTAAGCTGCTGATTGTCGAGCCGATGCTCTTGTCATGCTCTGTGGAGTCAGAAATGACGTGTCGGTTCTGGTTATCTTTATGGATTTCGAGGCAGGATTGGGCGGAGATGTCCCAGTAATTTCTTGCTCCTGCGCTTCTGCGTGCGAATGAGCTATGTTCGCCTTGGATTTGGGTTGAGATGTGAAGGTTCCGCAGTGAGTTTCGGGACTCGAGGATGAGCGTCGACGGTTGTCGATTATGGCTTGTGTTGTGACGACCCGGATTCTAGATACCAGATGCACCCGGTAGGACTACCGGATACACGTGGTACCGCATGGGACCCGCGAGGCCTCCCAAGCGCGGGAAAGCGCCGAAGGGAAAAAGGACTGTCGTGTAGTACATTGAACTGACAGATATAACAGCAAGCAATTAAATTTCATTAGAACGGTTTGCTAAAGTAGCAGAAAAAAAATTACTTTTTAATTAATTGTTCAAATTAACAATTATACACTAGAGTCTAGTCCAAAGGAAAGACAACAAGTACAGTCTGATAGAAAAGAACGTACACAGAAGTCGGGGGAAGCCCGACTCAGGTACAGCTGGCAGCTACAACAACGCGCTCCACCAGGAACAGCAGAGGCAGACGGCGAAACCCACCTGAAAAGCAGGGGTGAGTCTCTAAATAGAAACTCAGTAGGGGTCATGCGGATCCCCACTGGAAAATGCACAGTGCAACGGAAGCAACACTAACAACAAGTGTAGCAAAGCAGGAAAAGCTACACTACAAAGCTGTAAATAGAACAGGGACAACAGGAGTAGGGAACAGGCTAAGAGCAAGGGGAGCTCAACAACAAAGAAGAGTGAGGCCGTAAAACACGGAACACGGCCACCAAGGAGAACTCGGCACTCTAAGCTACTCCAAAAGGCAACAGACGGTCAACCCTAAACTCACACGGTAGGGTACACCAGTCCGTCGACCAACACCAAAGAAGAAGGAAAAAACCAACAATGCAGACAAAAAGGTCTAGAAAAGACCTAGACACACGACAACCAAACACGAGCAGAAACGTCATGCACACAGCCCCACGCATGACCAGAACGTCGCGCACACGACAAGACACCGACCTCGAGTACAGCCCCGATAGGGCCACTCGCAAAGGTCGTAACGGACGAGAAATACTGAGAGTCACTGGTCAAGTGATAGGAGTACCCTCACACTAGAAGAACAGCCAGATGCGTCCACTGACGTCTTACACTACGCCTCAAGTGTCACGTCTACCAGACCGTGTGCAGCACGGAGGAGACTAGACACACTAAGAACCAGGTCCAAGGAATAACAACGTTCCAAGGAAGAACGGCAACTACGGACACAGGACCGCAGTACCAACCGCGAGTAACTAGTCAGGGTCACGCCCGTCGGCGCAAGTCCTCAGTCCCTGACAATGTGTGCACACACTGACCACTACCTAGGCCAGGCCTCTAGCTAGTATTCCCCTCAGTAGGACGCTACCGTTGGCCGGGGCCTACGGAACTAGCTTAAAAACCGTGTAACGGGAAACCGCTCGTCCACCACTCCCGGTGGGTGACGTACTAAAAAAAGCCTACGTCACAGGCTACGACTAGTGGAGGTTCACAAGGCACGGACTCCAAAACACAAGTGCTAAAGTACAGACAGTCTACGGAAGCCCTGTCACACGTATACAGACTCAGGACTAGGCAACTAGACCTACCACGTAACGATCCCGAGTCGAACGACTCAAAGGTAAGATCGTCACAAACAGCGGAACAAACCGCCAATCGGTCTAATCCTAAGCCACAAGAAATGACACTCCGCAGGAAACAACTCACGGAGACCTGAGGAAAAACACCGAAAACCCTCAGCACAACTGGATGCGCCAACCGAGGTAAGGCAACACCCCGAGGCATCCAGAACCAGTGTCTCGGGCCAGACAGAACCGCCAAGACACACACACACTAGGTCACATGTCAACCACTGGGTCACACCGGGTTGACCAGAACCTAACAACAATGCTCAAAAAGTAGGAAATAGGATCCTACCTCAAGCAAGAAGACTCCTGGCCATCTTACAACGTAGTCTTAACCCTCATAGGACGTCAGGAGACATCCACGAGACAACGGGCAGACGACAAGGACAAGCCAAGACAAGCAGAAACCGAAATCATGGAAATCCGAGCACAAGGCATGTAACGCACCTCCCCTAGACTGCTACAAACATATGACGGTCTAGACCTGGGCCGTTACACACAAAGTGACGGTCGGGTGACAAGCCGTCACACACACCGTCCTAACCAACTCTAAAGCACAGAAAACAACATGTAACAGCCAGCACCGGGCGTGTTACACACACCTGACGCGCCAGACTAGGGCCGTCAGGGCCAACAACCCTCAAACACAAAACACACGAAGCAAGTAACGCGCTAGACGGGGAGCGTTACAGCGAACTAACGCATGGGAGCGAGCGCGTTATAGCCACCTGACGCACAAGACCAGGCGCGTCAGGGCCAACACGCCCACAACCAAAAGCACAAAACACGACTGAGAGGCATGTAACGGCCAGCACAGGGCGCGTTACAAACGCCTGATGCACAGGGTCCCCACCGTTACATCCAACGGCGCAACCACCCCACTCACCCAAAACAGCAAGTAACGGTCCAGAGAGGACGCGTTACACAGGCCTAACGCACAAGGTAGGGGCCGTTACAAACAGAACAGCACGCAGCCACCCTAACTCGGCCAAAACAGAGTGTGACGGCCAGGGGCAGGCGCGTTACACTCACCCAACACATAGGGGCACCACCGTCAGAGGCACCGCCTCTAATGGTCAACATCGATCAAACGGAATGTAACGGCCTGGGGCAGGCGCGCTACATCCATCTAACGCGCTAGGTCAAGCGCGTTAGAGGAACCAACTTAACCCCAAAAACAAAACGACAAAACGAATGTAACGCCCCAGCCTATGCACGTTACATGGGTGTGACGCGCCACCCTAGGGCCGTCACGCACCCAGAAGACAGAAAGCTCAAAAATGCCAAATGAAGTGGCGGTCTATCGTAGGGCCGTCAGAGCCAAGTAACGGCCACTGAAACGACCGCTACACCGGTCACGGCGGGAAAACAGAGGAACGGCCAAATCGGCCCGTTCCACGCCCCATTCACGCCGAAACGCAGGGGAAACAAACCCAAACGATGACAGACAACACCAGGGGGCTAAAAACCCCACATGCACGCTCAAAAACACAAGATCCGGGTGATTTCAACGAATCCACCCTAAAATAGTCAACGAGGTTCTCGGGCTTCTACTGGCCTCGAATGACCACCGATCAACACAAAACTAACGTGGATGGGATCCTAACATCCCTACGGTCAGTTTAAAACTAACTACACCGCAAACGGTCACCATTTTCTGACAAACCCTACAAACTACGAAAATCACGGTTTAGGCTAAACAAGCCCAAACTCGATCGTTTCCTTGTCGAACGACGTGCAATGGCAGGGAAAACGGAGAGGAAGAAGTGAAGATCAGTCACCCTACCTCCACCGAAGAAACCGTGCCCCGAAGGGACTAAACCACGACGAAAATCGCTCGCGAGCTCGAACATAGGCTTTGAATCCACCGTTCGGGATCGCGCCAGAATTGATCCGATCCTCACCCCATCGCGCACCTAGCCAGCTCCACCACGTCCCCAGCACACGCCCCTAGGCACCCCGTCTGCAGCCGGAGCCGAGGAGGCAAAACAAGAGAGAACGGAAGAGAGAGAGATGGCGGCGGCGAAATGAGAAGGGAGGAGAGAGGAAAGAAAAGAAAAAGAAAAAGAAAAGAAATTAGGAAATTTTCCTAATTTCCGAAAATTCTGAAAATGCGCCGAAAATGCACAAATTCAGAAAAATACGCAAAAATAGTTGAAACGACCGGCTCGAAGAGTACATCATCGCTGTAGCATCCACGAGTTCGAGAATTGACAAACAAACTCACCGTAGGGTTCCGTAACTAGTACGAGAGAAAAACCCACACGGCTCGTCAAACTCAACTCGGAAGCCACAAAAGCGAACTGAAACTCAACGAAACCAATCCGAAAGATCCAATAAAAGATCTAAACAGATTCACAAAGGATCTGGCAAGATCCAGGGCATTACATGTGTTATGGCTCTTGGCATGACGTGTTGCTGCTCGAGGAATTGCAGCGATGGTGCATTGAGAGATGCTGTGATCGTGGTCCGATGGAACACGTGGCGAGTGTTGTCGGAGGAGTTGACCTGACGGAGATAATGGTTTTCTGGTGTTGGAAGGTGGTGCTCCCAGCATGTGCAAGGTTCAAGGTCAGGTTGAGCGTGGAGTTTTCCTTCCGTTGGTCGGAAGTGTATTGAGTTTTTCCCCTTGGTTGGAGGAGATCGCGTTTTGCCAAGGTTCGTCATCTTGCATCGTGTGTTCGGACTGGTTGGCCTTCATGTGCCATGAAGTCTGTGCGAGATGCGTCCCGTGTTCTGGTAAGGTGGTTGCCAGTGAGAAGCGTTGCCTGCTCCCTTGTTGTGTGAGGGTGTCGGCGTTGCTACGGAAGGATGAGTGCCGGTTGGGCGGTGTTCGTGAGAGTCTGTGGTTGGTGTTGTGATTTTTGAGGTGTTGAGGATCGGAGCCTGCGGAGTTGCAGGGGGTTGTAGGGATGGTGGATCCCGAGTTATCATTGTGGTTGCTGTGTGTGTGGATCAGAGTGCGTAGATCGTAGCGTTGGTTGCTACGGGCGGATTTCTTGAGAATGAGTAGAGTAGCGGAGGATTGGTTCCTCGATGTGTGTTGTCTTTGGCGGTGTGAGATGTGTCGCTGCCATGCCGTTGCTCGAGATATTATGTTCGTGGCACTGGCGGGGTGGAGAATTGGGGAAATATGTCGGCAAGTGCGCCGCATGAGTACCATGTTCTTGTGTTTGAAGTTGTGCTCTTGGATGAGGTTGTGTTTTCTTGAGAAGTGATCTCTGAGAGATTTTGGGTCCTGGATGGTGGCCGTGAGTGGCTGGTCAGGTTGACCGAGTGGTCGACCACGGTAAGATGTGTATTGTCTGCGGACCCGTGTGCATTGGTCGCGGCGTCATCAACCTGCTTGCTGTGGTAGCAGGCGGCACTTGTCGGTTCTGGAGAAGTGTGCCGTGGATTGTAAGAGGTTGTGTGTCCCGTGGTTCTGTGGTAAGAGCGGGAGTCAGGATTGGCAGGTGTCCTCTTGGATTAATCGAGGCGGAGGATTCGATGAGACAGGACGGTGGACGATGCCTGTGCAAGGTCCGTGAAGAGAGGTTGACGTGGGATGGTATCCCTGGTTTGCGACCAGCAAGGGAGGATTCCCCGTAAGTCTGAGTCGAGTGACGTGAGGACCGAGGAGAGATCCTGTCATGTGGTTCCACCGTGCTCCCCTGAGAGGGTAGTGTCGATGTGAGGTTCGAAATCGGTTGTGGTGGTGGTCTATGCGAGAGTCAGCAGATGGCCTACCGTGATTTGGATCGTGCCTGCTAGGTCGCTGAAGGTTTCCCATTGACGAATGTCTAGTGACCAGTGGATGGTCTTTCACAGACAGAAGATGCTGGTGGTTGTGGTTCGAGAATGGTGAGAGCCGTGTGCATGTGAGGCCTTTGGTGGCCGTTTTCGAGATGAGTTTTCCATATGTGATCTGAGCTTTGTCGAAGTTTGAGTTCTGACAGAGTTGGTCCCGTGCTGTTGTGGCATTCGGCTTGCCGAGTGTGGAGTGGTCCTTGGCGTGGAGCCGACGGATTTATGGTGGTCAGCTGGCAGAGAAGCTGGTGTTTGGTTGGTCCACCGAGTATGGGCGTTGACCGGTGTAGATCGGATTAAGAATCCTCACTTTTGGGAGTGAAAAATAATAAATATGACAACAACATGTATAAGATGTGATAAAAATATAGCACGAGGTGCTAAAGGGGAGTTGTGATCGCCAGAGGGTTTACCTCAATAAGAAGAAAATGAGATCGCGTGTACCTGGTGAAGAGTGGGATGCGGGATGAATGTGGATTTCCTCTTCCAACTCCAATCGGCCGGCCGATGAAGTGGGTTTTCTTGATTGATTACCTTGTAAAAAAAGACAATGAAAAACAAGCAAAAGAGAGGGGTATCAGCCAAAGTGCAATAGTATCAATCCAAAGTTAACCTAAAATGATGAAAAGACATCAACATGCGCACCTTTTTTTTTGTTTTTTATAAACCCCTAGCAGAGAATTAGGGAGGGAAAAAAATGCTTAATGCAAGAAATAACGACAGAGGATAATAATAATATGATGAAAAACGAGACGAACGAAACAAACACGATATATAGATAACCCTACTCTCCCTGATGAGAGTAAAGGGAAACCGTGAATAATGTTGGATGGATTGCAGAAAGATGGATGCAGTAGGATGAAGCCCGATAGGATGCAGAAAAACACCAAGATGCAGCAGGATGAAGTGCAAAGAGGGGGAGATTATGCTTGCAATCGTGGTCTTCTGGGTTTTGGGCGTTCAACAATAATAATAATCAACAACCACCCAACCCTCTTTACGCTCGACCTGGAGCCTCTTATATAATGTTCAATCGGATGTGATCAAACAAGGGAATTGATAAGAACGGGTAATGAGGCATCCAAGGAAGGATTAAGATCGAGCAAGAGTCCAAGGATAGCAGGGAACTGTGGGGGAAAGGTGGAAAAAAGAAGGACTCTGGAGTGAAACACGCCTTAAGACAGGGCGTCTATTTATGAATTCACGACCTGAACAGAGACGTTTCTTGAAACACGACCTAGGACAGGCCGTTTCTTCCTGGATTTAATTTTGGAAATAAAAACTTCCTCTGTTTAAAAACTGAGATAACACGCCTAAGGTAACGGCGTTTCTTCAAAACACGCCCTGAGGAAAGGCGTTACTCACAAAATGCCTTTCAGAAATTAACGGATAATACCAGGAATTGATGCCCTCACTTATGGTCGTCCTTTCTTTTAAACGCCCTATTACAGGTCGTTACTGTAGAAAGTAACGCCCTTAATCAAGTCGTGATTCACAAAAATGCAGGAAAAATGCAGAAAAACTCACAAAAATAGAAAAACTTTATGTTATAGGAATATTGAAGTCCACTTGGGGCGTTTATATAATAACATGAGGTTCGATCAACAAAACGTCAATTTTGGCGTGTCTACAGCTGCCCCGCCTTGGCGTCTGTTTTGCAAGGGAGTGAGACGGAAATGGAATGAAGTGTAATGAAAGGAATGAAGTGGAACGAACTGATAAGGAGACGCCAAGGTATGATGGGACACGCCTCAGACACTAAGCACTTGAAATCTTTCCAAGATTCTGAGTGAAACAACTCTGAGTGGTTCCAAGGAAAAATCGATTTGTTGGATAAAAGGAGTTTAAACTAAGTAAACAAAGGGTGTGCGCGTGGGCACGACAGGGAAAGACCATTGGAGAGCGATTACCAGCCAATGTGGACGTGCTGCAACCAAGGTAAATTTTGCAGAAAAGTAAAGAGAATTGGGATAGAGATCCAACAAAGGGATACTTTCAAGGAATCAGCCTGAATGGCTTCAAATAGAACGAAGTACTTGATTTGGAATGGAATATCTCATGTCAACTCAATCGAGAGCGAGTGAACTTCATTATTGCCATAATATGAAGATTTTCAGCATGAAACTCAAAGTCCTACATGATGCATGCTGGGCTAAAAGAAAAGGATTAAAACAAACTAAAAATAGAAAATAATCAAGGATAATATTGCTAAGCTGTTTAGGTCTGGTCAAGAATCCATTTCTCTGAGCTAACACTAAGCCGAAGCCCGTTTGTCCGCGCATCAACTCAGAAAGTGGAACCATCGTCCCAAGCCTTTAAAAACTCAACGGCCTATCCGTGTGATCAAGATTCTCCTGAAATCGTCATCATTTTTGATGAAGGGGAACTCAAATTTCAGGTTCATCAGAACCACAAGGTCCTTGATATACTATAATATCGTAGATATCATATAATAACAATGCTTACAAGTAACAGATACAAGGTGACAAGATGTTACTCCATGAGCGATCCAAACGCTTTGAATCCTGCAAACTTCTGCACTTTGAGATTTATTAGACTTCATTTATCAATTCAGAACATGACATGATCATAAGTGCTTAATCATAAACAATTTCATCAAATAATAGCACTTAAGTTCATCAAAGCATGGGGAGGGTAAAAATCCGTAGGCCAATAAAACACGCCTACGAACAGGGCGTTAACATCATAAAAGACGCCTGACTATAGGTCGTTTATCTTTAAAACACGCCCTGCTCAAAAGCGTAACCAATAGAGGAAGCTTAGAAAAAACACGACCTCATCAAGGGCGTTACATAAAACACGACCACTATAAGGTCGTCAAATCAAAAAAGAGACGCCCTGACACAAGGCGTTAACAATAACGAAAACCTAGAAGAAACACGACCTCATCAAGGTCGTTACATAAAACACGACCACTAGTAAGGTCGTCAAATTAAAAAGAGACGCCCTGATACAAGGCGTTAATTCAGCACGAACCTCCGTTTCCAAATTAGGAACGCAGTCCTTAACCTAATCAAACTTCTATCTTCGGGACTCTTTAGGACTCTTCAAATCCTTATAAAATGGAAGGCTTTCTTTAACCAAATCATCAGAATTCTTCTGCGGCCGAACTGCTTCGTTTCTTTCTTTTTCTGCAAGCCTTTTGTTCTCTTCTGTTCTTCTTCAACCACAGGCCTCTGTGCGAGCTTCTTCTGCAAAATCAAGCAATGGACCGGGTGATGAAGAAACCTAAGATTTCTACTCTCAGGATTACGGAAATACAAGGGCACATAAGCAACCAGATTGCTTTGAACCAGGTAAGCCTTCTCTGCTAGTTGTTTTGCGATGCTCCTTCTGCCAAACTCTCATCTCATATTACTGCATGTGTTCCTGTTCATTACTACATGTGTTCTATTCTTCACAGGACCATCCAAACCTTCCAGGAGCTAGAAGATATGTCCAAGTCAAATGGTTGCCCCTCATCCTCTCCAAATTCACTTCAGACATGAGGGTATATATAGCTAGGTGGCATCTCTTGGGGTTGATAACCCATGCCAAGCATTATGATCAAATCCACATAGATTGGGTTGCCATAGGAGCATTGATTGAAACATGGCATCCTTCCACCCATACTTTCTTATTTTCTACATTTGAGGCCACCATCTTGCTGGAAGAAGTAGAGATGATCCTAGGCTTGAAAAGGATGAAACACAGAGAAGAAGAAAAGATGGCCATCTTGCCAAGGCCCATCTCCTCCCATGAATTGCTAACCTCGTTAATACCTAGCCCAAATATAGTGAACCAAATCAAGGTCACTAAAGGAGTTAACCTCTTGAAGCTCGCCTCGTGGGTGTACAAGAGAGCGGGTCAAGCTAAAGAGGAAGAGGAGATAGAAAGAGTGACCAAAGCCTTCGTGGTGTGCTTGGCAGGAGCACTCCTATTCCCATCCACGGAGGACTTTCTAGAGGAGTCCCAATTGAGCGCAGTGGTGAGCTTATGGGAAGAAGAAAGAGTTGGACCGGCGATCCTAGCATATCTCTATAGCGGGCTTACATCCGCGGCCATGGGAAGGCCCATCTACGGGTGCATGCTAGCACTCTCAAGTTGGGTTGATCTACACTTCAAATTCGACTCATGCCACGAAGCCCAACAACCCTCAAGAATTTTTTCAAAGAGCCCACTCTCATATATAACCGGCTCATTAGGTATAAGCAATAGAGTGACCAACCGGATTCCTCAAATCAAGAAGAGAGGGGATTGGAGAGAGCATTTAAAGGTAATGCCAAAGAATCTTTTTACTTGTGCCCTGGGCGTATTCAAAATGCAGGAGCTTCGTGCACGCTTCTCCATCGGGACGGACCTTCGTCTTATTGGCGCTTCGGACTTCGTCTTATATAATGCACACCGGTGCCTCCCCCAGCTTGGGCTCCCAAGGCAAGTGCTGGAAGACATCTCCCATCTACCTCCCATCAAATCAAGAGACCTAGACAGTAATGAAGATGGTGAGGAGGTTATCACCATTCAAGCTCTGTGGAGGCTAAGCAAGCTTCATCAACCTGTAGAAGACTTGGATGAAGACAAGGAACAGTGGAAAAATTATGTAACTTCACTGAGAAAATTAAGGCCCAAAGTGGCTCATTAGTCATTGTAGTTCCTTTCTTTCAAAATAATGAAGATTACTTTCTGATTGAGTCCACTATTACTGTGATTATGAACCAAATCATCCAAAAACCTATGTTTCTGTTGTGAATAATGCCTCCAAGAATGCCGCGAATTAAAAATACACGCCTTATCTCAAGGCGCTTCAATCGGCCCATCGTCAACAATTAACGCCTGCATCAGTGGGCGTTACTTTAAATAACGACCTTAGACAAGGTGTGAATAGATTCAAACCCAAAAGAATATAATCGTTGACTCATCAAAAATAACACCTTTTCCATAGTCACGTTTCAAGAATAACACGCCTTTACCAGAGGCGTTACTTCAAACAGCAATGATGACTTCCCTTACATCAATCAACGCCCATTCAATGCGTCTGACGACGGTTATCGTTCCCCATGCAAAATAAATTAACGCCTTAATCCTAGACGTCTATTTTCATAAAACGCCCAACGATTGGGCGTGAATTCTATTATAAACGCCTCCTCTTAGGGCGTGTCTACTTTTCGAAACCCAAAAGCAGTCAGGCCCCTTCTCCTTCCTCCTTCCATCCTCATTTTGCCCTTTTCTCTGCAAACCCTAACCGAAGCCCTCAAAGCCTCTCTCTCGTTCTCTTCCCTCACTCTCTCCAACTCACTCAATCTCACTCCCCCTAAACCCTAGCCATGGCCAAACGCCAAAGAGTTAGCGCCCCAGATGTGGTTGACCTCGACGCCTCCCACGCCCAAGAGGAAGAAATTTCCGTGGAGGAGCTCGCCATCGTGGCTTTCGAAGAAGAGACGGCGATGGCCAGCGGCGACGAGGCCGACGGAGCAACGGGCGAAGCAATAGAAGAAACAGAAGATGCAGAAGGTGGAGAAGAAGAAGATGAGGAAGAGGGAGATGGAGAAGAAGAAGGACCACCGCCCACGGCGGCGGTCGCTCCCCGGGGCCAACTCCGGCGGCCCAGACGGCCGCTGCCCCGGCCACAACCCCAGAAGCACAAGAAGGTAGGTTCCCCCTCCCCAATTCCATTTTTTTTATTTTATTTATATTTTTCTTGATTTTCCATAGCCCTCGGGCACAAAACCTGCAACTCAGAAAAGACACGCCTCCCACGGGGGCGTTACTCACAAACGAAACGCCCTGACCCAGGGCGTTAAATCCTTCTAGTAATTAATCTTCATGAAACACGCCCCGCAGCATGTCGTTTCTTAAAACTTATGATTTTTCATGAATTCCATGCTCATTAAACAATTTCCAAAAATATTTTCATGAATTATTTCGCATGCTGTTAGCTTTTTGATTTTCTGTTAAATTAAGAAACCCACGCCCTCCAGTAGGACGTTAATTCAACAAGAGACGCCCAAACCAGAGGGCGTCGCTTCATTCATTAACGGTTTAAAATTAACCACCCTTAGGAAAACGCCCTACCATAGGGCGTTAATTCAACTAGAAACGCCCAACACGGAGACGTGATTAGAAATATGTTTTAGAGCCACAAAAATACGCCCAACACGGAGGCGTAATAAAGATGAAAAACGCCCTTATCCAGGACGTTACATTAAGGTACATTCAGAAAAACGCCCCCCACAGGGGCGTGAATTTATCAAGAAACGACCTGAGGATGGCCGTGAATTCCAAAACGTTAAAACCCAAATCAAATGTAATTCCACATGGATATTCAAACAATTAAGAAAAACAATCCTCTTTTAATGCATGCAGGGGCTGATGAGGACCCGTATCTCATGGGTCATGGTCTGGGCAGCATACTAGGGTCTCCCCGACTTCCAGAGGGTTAGGGTAGAGGCCATGGGGTTTGGTGCTTTTCTATCCATTGAGCCTTTTAGACCTGACCTAGCACTGATCTAGGTTTTGAGGGAGAGATGGGATAGGGTTAGCCGGACTTTTCTGATGCCCTGGGGGCATATGGTTCCTAGTCTAGAGGATGTAGCCAGGATCACAGGTTTACGGGTAGATGGTGAGGTCGTGAGTGGGTTCACCTATTCTGACTATACGGAGATGGCCCAGAGGCTACTAGGGCTTGAGATGGTCTATGTGGGACCTAGCGAGTGTAAGACCATTTTCCGTACGGACCTGACTACAGCGATGGGTTTAAGAGATGCCAGGCATAGGTCGGGGGAGACCTTAGGCGATTTTGCACAGCGACTGACCGACGGGGTGAGAGCGGCATGCTGCCAGGACCCGACTGACCATGAGAGAGCGGACCGAGACCTGAGGAGGTTCCTGCTGCTGCTGCTCGGGAGATTAATGCTGGGGATGAAAGCCGACGTCATCAACTGCCGCTTCCTGGGCATTCTTGAGGATCTGGAGACAGTTGGCACATATGCTTGGGGAGCGGCCCTGCTGGCGCATTTGATGGCCGATCTGTCCACGGGGACAGGTCGTGAGACGACCGTCAGTGGCTTCTCACCTCTTCTTCAGGTATGTAATTTCTCATTTTTATATCTTTTCCTTTATTATGATGCATGTGAATATAGTACTAATTGCAATGCATGGATGCAGGTGTGGAGCCACCTATACATGCCGATGGGGCGCGTTGACCCACGGCCAGGAGCTGAGGGATCCTTCCCTCTGGCGCGACGCTGGTTACCGGTCGTCTTCAGTGCCCCTCTGGACTACGAGTTGTGGGTTCTACGGAGAGAGTTCCGCGACTTCCCTCCCTCGCTGGTATGTATGCATGAATGATATGCATTTCTTTTTGTGTGTTTACTTGATTATGATGAAATGATAATGATGCGTGTTCATGAATGCAGGTGCAGTGGAGGCCATATGAGGGGCTGACAGATGAGGGCCAGCCTTGGGTCGTATCGGGGCGACCTCGCTTCGGGCGTGAGCTGTGGCTACACTGCTTGAGCGAGATTGAGCCGTTACGGCTTCGGCTGGTGATGAGGACCCTGGGCCTGCCCCAGGAGTGGATCGAGGTCGGAGAGCCTCGAGGGATTGGTAAGAAGACCCGCGGTCGCACCAAGACGACCGACTGGAGGGTGCGATTCGAGGAGCAGTACGCCGACTGGCAGCGTGGCGGGACCACAGTCGTTTCCCACGCGACTGACAGCTCCGAGTACCTCCGGCGCTACTGGGAGGTTCACGCCGGCAGACCTCAGATGAAGGTCTTAGGGGTATGTATGAACGCAATGATTTCTAAATGCTTATGCTTATATATGTCTATTATGCGACTAACATGTAATGGATGCAGGATGCGAGGGACCTAGCGGCTATAGATGCCCAGGCTCACCTACACAGCCTGGAGGACCAGCTAGCTGCTACACGAGCCGACCTGGAGACCCTGGTGAGTGTTTAAATTATTCCTATATGCGAATGAATTTTTGTTGAATTAATGATTAGCCACTGACGGTCTGAATGCAGCGTGCCCAGCAGGGAGCAGCGAGGAGAGATCCGGGGGAGGCCTCCAGCTCGAGGGGGCCTAGTGCAGAGGTGACTGCACTGACGGAGCAGCTGGCTGGTGTGATAGCGCGAGCCGAGGCGGCGGAGCGTAACCTTGCCTCACGGGTAAATTCTGAACTCAAAACCTCATTCAAATAATGATTAGATATAAATTGTGCACTGATAAAAATTTATTTTTACAGACTGAAGAGCTTCGAGCCACTCTTATTTGCGTAGATGAGGGCTTCCGAGCGACGAGCTCACATGTGCGTGATCTACCTTCAGTCACATGTTGTTATTTCTTTTCATGAATTATTGAACTGTGGAACTGATGATTTGTTTACCTGTTTGTATGCTGCTCAGCTGAAGGCGATACGTACCGAGTTGTCGATCCGCGATCAGCGGATCGTAGAGCTTCAGCGGACCCTGCAGCGACGCAGTGAGCTTCCTCAGGACGTAGCCGAGCTGCGAGTTGCCCTGGAGCTGGAGAGGAGGGAGCGTGCTCGGGAGCGCGAGGAGCGGGCTCGTGAGCGGGAGGAGCACCAGGCGGAGCGTGCCCGGTTCCAGGAGCAGCTAGCGGCACGGGAGCGTGAGCTGGCGGACTCGAGGACCCAGTTGATCCTTTCCCAGGAGCGGATGCGGGTGTCCGAGGAGCGGTTGCAGCGAGGCCGTGAGCGAGCACGGGCTGCGGGGTACTCCTTCACCAGCTCCACCTTCGTGGCGGGTTCTTCCCTTCGAGAGAGGAGTGAGGCAGGGGGACACGTTCGGGTTCCGGCTTCTTCGCGGGGGCCTATGCCTCCTCCACCAGCGCCAGCTCGGGACGGTGAGGAGGAGGTTGAGAGCAGGAGAGTAGAGGAGGGTGGAGGCGAGAGCTGAGAGTTTTGTACTTGTACTCCTCCACCTTCACACATGTACATGATAGACATGATGATATATATATATATATATGAGATTTGAGCTTTTGTTACCTGAGCACTTGTATGGTTGTGGACTTGTGTTTGCGTACTTTTTCTTTCCACGTTCCTCGTGTTTGCTTTACTTTGCCCTGTATCTGCAGCTGCGGTTTTCACTTGAACAAACAGGTTAATTCATCTGTTCGACTTGGCCCCTTGCCCGGTGAGCAAGGGGTGTCAATATTCTGACCTTAGTAATGGGTCAAGGGGCCAAGCCTTTAATAAAATAAGGCAAAATAATCAAAACCCAGGGGTGCCTCATGCAATCACACATATGCAAACAAAAAGATGTCCAGGCAAGAATGCAATTCATGCAACATGAAGAATTTATTTTTGTTCTTTTCAGTATGTATATTTTTTTTTTGGGGATTTTCTGAAAAACACGCCTTAGATTAGGTCGTTACTCTCTTAAAAGACGCCCTCGGAGACGGCGTTACTGTGAAAAGATTTTTGAGATTTGTTGAAAACACGACCTTCCCAGAGGCGTTATTTTTAAAGAAACGACTAAGGTATAGGCGTGAATTAACATAAAAGCGCCTTAAACAAAGGCGTTAATTTTATTCCTCCCAAATTGGGCTGATAAAGAAATTAAGGTGGTGGGCCCTACTCGGTCATCATCTAAGATCCATTAACCTTTCTTGAATAATTAAAAGGGGAATTGGCGTGCATATGGTTGAACTTGTACACAAGATTTCGTACAGTGCATTCTCTTCGGTTTGTCTCGACCATTCTGCTGGTTCATGACTTTTCCAAAAATAAAAAAGAAGGTATAAGGAAGCCCATAAAAGATTTAAAGATGCCTGAGGCAAAGCTACCTCCCCTACCCTATGCCTGTTGGGGTTCGGTCTTTGGCGTAG